>PVKU01003875.1:0-58953 GCA_004027475.1 Anoura caudifer | reverse complement strand
GTTTTTTTTTTTTTAAATAAAAAAAAAAACCTGCGCAGGGGCGGACTCTCCCAAATGTGACTGGAGTCACTGTGCTCCGCAGAGCAACCAAATAAGAGCCGCGCCTGAGCTTACAGGCTATGGGTTTTTATAATAGCAGAGCAAGCAAACGTTTGCACAGAAGTAGGATGTGGCAGCTAGCTATTGGCTCAGGGGATTGGCGCCTCTATACCTTATTGGTTGTTTACAGACAAATACGGGCGGGAAGGCTTCCCGGGCTTACGCCTGGGATTCAAAATTTTCTATTTCCCCATATTGCTTGTTTTTCCTCTATTCCTTAACCTTTCCACGGTCCTGACAACAAACAATTATTTCCTTAGAGTTTATGTGCGTCAGTAATGTGGGTATGGCATATCAGAATCTTCTGGTTCTGAGTCTCTCACAAGGCTTCATTGCCCATTTTTTGGCTTATTTATTAAATTATACTAACCTGGAGTATTAACATAGCCTGTCTCCCCTGCCTGGTGAGGATGGTGGTAGTTGTGTGTATGTCTATCTGTATGTCGTGGACTTGAAAAGCATTTATTAACCAGCAATTATCTTCATTCTGTGAGGGTTTAGTGGTACCAATGAAACACTAAGGATATTCCCATTTTCTGCCTTCTAAAAGATGATTGAAAGGGGTACAGGTTATATGCAACATCTGGAATTTGTATCATTCTATATTTCATACATTTACTGAAATAGGGATAATTATAAAGGTTCCTCAAGGCCTTGAACTGTATAGAAAACACAGAGGATAAACCAACTTTGAGAAATGACGATTCCTCCATTTTGCCATTGAGATGTACTGGCCAGATCTTTCTGCATCTACAGCTGTGAAACTCTGTGTATTACATCACTGAAAAGCATCGCTTCTGAGTCGGAAACCACGTGCAAATCCAGGACCAGAAGAAAAGGTATTTAAATATGGATTTATTCATTTAAAACATGTTGACTTGTATATATGAATTTGGCATTCTACTATTTGCTGTATATTTAGCGATGAGTAAGTTTTATCTCTATTCTCACACAGAAACAGTTCACTGGTAGTTGCCAATATGTATTACAATTCCTGAATCAGACACAATAGAAAAGATTAGTTTTTCAATATTCATTCAAATATTTTGCCTTATATGGGGCAGTTAAGGAGATTAAAACAAACAAAAAAAACATTAGAAAGATAAAACATTTATGTGTACTTTGCCACAATTTTTTTAAGTATGTGATTGATTTTGAAGCAAAGAATTTTAAGAGTTAAATACCCATACACTAAAACTATTTGTTGACTCTTTTTCTAAGTGGCTGTGGTAATTTTGTTTTGATTATTGTCATTATTATTATTATTATTTTTTGCCTAAAATGGCTGTTTGTCTTGTTTCTATGATAAAAATAGTTGAAGAAATTAACTTTCCTGCCATTTTGTTGGAATATAATTTCTGGGGCCAAATATTTATACTGGCCCCTCTGTAAAATAAAGCAAGCATGAGCAATGTCAATTTGTTGATTTCAAACAAAGTTACAGCTCCAGGAACATAAGTCTGGAGCTAACTAAAATTTCTATTGCATAAAAATGACCGGTTGCTCATCAAGGCTCATGGGTCTCCTTCTGCTCAGCAATGTAAAGCTATTATTTAGTAAACTCACTGAGCCCAAATCTGATATCTTCCTTCAATTTCCACACTTTGAAATACTTTAAGTATATGTTAAGATTTATTTTCCATTTACCATGGAACTAATAAACTTAGCATGGCTTTATCAGTACATCTTCTTGGTGACCTTCAGATAGGTTGACCGTCTCTGACTTTTCATAAACCATTAACCTTGGGACCAGAAATCAAGTACTGTAGTAACCAATCAATTAAGCTGTTACAATCGGATATATTGTGAAGTGCACACAGGTGGCTTTTATGAAACATGATTCTTTTACTTTAATTTGCTCATATAAAGGAAAACATACTGAGTATTTATAATCATAGGAATTACTACAGTTAACTTTTATTTCATAGTTAGTTATTATTTCCTACAGGATAGAACTCTAACTTATAAAACTCTGTTTGCATCATGCACCACTGAGTCGGCTCTCACTCCTGGTGACCCTGTAAATGAAGGATGTTCACCATGTCCTGTCCTCGGCAGCCCTGCTCACCTCTGTCACTCACCCCTATGGCTTTCTTCAGGGAGTCAATCCATCTTATATTTGGTCTTCCTTTTTTCCAGCTGCCTTATATTTTTCTCAGAATTGTTGTCTTTCCAAAGAACTCTGCCTTCTCTTACAGATTCACCAAATACTAAATATTAAGTTGGGGAGATTAAGATCCAGTGCAGCAAAAGGGGAGCCAGAACAAGCTTTTGGGGCATGGATGCTGTAATAACATCAGAAAAAAATGCATTAGTTTACTCCCTCTATTTTGATGTTGGCAGTTCCAACTACTTTTGATATTCCCTTTGTGATGAATTAAGGGTTGAGGAGATTCCTCACTGTATGCAGTTAAGCCAGAGAGATGGGAGAAATGACATCTGTTGATTACCCACTGTAACAATTGATAATAACATGGACATACGTAAATTTATTTTTAACATAGCTGAATATTTTTCATCTTTCCCCCCACTCCCCTGCCCAAAAATGCTTGAGAATACAAAAAGAGAAAAACAAATTCCGCCCCCCCCCCAAATAGCTGGCCTTAGGAAGTGTAAACAGTTTCCTACTAGTTCCAAGGGAAAGGTACACTAGTGGCAGCATAATGCAAAAAACAAACAAACAAACAAACAAGCAAATAAGCAAACAAACAAAAAACTGACAGGCAGAAGAGGTAGACATTTGCTATAATCAAAGAAATAAAGGGATTGTAAGAGCAGCAGATGTAGGAAGGTGAGCCTGCAGTGCCATGGACAGCGATTCTGTTTATACCTGGTACCAAGGAAGGCGCTAAAGGGAAAAGCAGAGGTAAGTAATAATATCCTAGGGGTTTATTAATGTTTTATTCTCTTTTTGAATACCTCAATAACTTTCATTTATAATTTATAATGTAACTAAGGGTCTGCTTCTGCTTCATAATGTTTCAGTGGCACTAATTATTTCTGAAATTAGACAGCAAGAAATCATAAATAACACTTCTCTGTGGTGCTCATTAAACCTGGGCTTAAACAGATTTTTTAACGGCTTCAGGGAATCAAGATGCATGGCATACGGGTTGGAGAACCACAATGCACAGTGAGTGAGACTCATGACCTGACTTCGTAGTTGTCATATCCTGATATTTTTACTGTGCATAAACTAAAATAAGACAAACAAGTATACAACTTATAAAACAAACAAAATAATAAGTTCTCATGAAAAACTTAAAAGAACTTTTAATATACTAGTAATCAAACCTTCTAAACTACATAATGTGCTATACTGAACCTGAAAGGGGATTTTGATATGGAAAGGCGTCTGTGAATTCTCTTCAAAGAAATCTAAAATAGTCTTACAAATGTGAAGCATTATAATTTATTTGAATAGTTGATTGTTAGTAAATCATATCACTAGACATCAACCTATACTTGAACTGTGGTTAAGGGAATTATTTTTTATCACTAGCTTTTACATAATGTTGAATATTTTTATAAATAGTTTCAATTCTATCTGTATTATTGAGCATTTCAATAAGTGTATTTTATGATATAATGATTTTAACCCCATTGAGTGACTAAGCCCCCACTTTAAGCATAGTTAACATTATTAAAACTATGTGATTTGGGGAACTTCTGTATTGTTTCACACAGTTCCTAATTGAATAGATACTATTATTATACTCAAGAGATCTTTTTCCACCATTGCTATTTTAGATACCCAAGGAAATATAAAGAATTTCCTAAGAATATTCTAAACAACAAAATTGTCATTTCATTCATATATCACTTTTATATGAGTGAATTGAAAACTTTAATAGCTTTGGTGTAATTAGTGATTTCCATATAATACTCATACATATATTGTTTCTTTTACTTTTCAAAAATGATAAGAACATCAACAAAATAAAAAGACAACCCATAGAATGGGAGAAAATATTTGACAATATATCTGATGAGGGGTTAATATCGAAAAATTATAAGAACTTACAAAACTCAACACCAAAAAAAAAAATTGAATTAAAAAATGTGTAAAAGATCTGAATAGACACTTTTCCAAAGAAGACGTGCAGATGGCCAATAGACATATGAAAAGATGCTTGATGTCAGTAATCATCAGAGAAATACAGTTTAAACCACTCTGAGATATCATTCCACACCTGTCAGAATGACTGTCATCAACACATTAACAAACAACAGGTACTGGTGAGGATGTGGAGAAAGGGGAATCAGCCACTGTTAAAAGCAGTATGGAGATACATCAAAATATTAAAAGCGTATCTGCCTTTTTACCCAGAGATCTTAGCTCTGGGAATATATCTGAAGGAACGCAAAACACTAACTCGAAACAACATAAGCAGCCCTATGTTCATTGCAGCATTATTTACAAATGTGAAGATATGGAAGCAGCCCAAGTGCCCATCAGTAGACAATGAGTGAATAAAACAACTATGGAATACTACTCAGCCATAAAAAAAGAAAAATTTATCCTTTGTACCTGGAGGAAAAATTTATCCTCCAGGTATGGATGTACCTGGAGAATTTTATGCTAAGTGAAATAAGCCAGGCGGGGAAAGACAAATACCATTCGATTTCACTCACTTGGGGAATTTAACGAACAAACTAAACTAGTAGGCAAAATAGAGACAGACTCAGAGATAGAGGGTGGGATGACAGCAAAAAAGGGATGGTTAGAGGGTAGAGGGATGGAGCAGACAGGACAAAGGACGCATGGACATGAACAATAACGTGGTGGTTGTGGAGGGGGAAGCGGGTTTAAGGAGAATAAATGGTAATTGAAAAACACTATTAAAAACTGAAACTAAAAAAAAAAAAGAGAGAGAGAAAGAAACTGAGGCAGACCACAAGAATCAAAGTAATTCTGCCCAAGGTGACCCATCTGGTGAGTCATTTCACTCCAAAGTCTGAATGTTTGTGGTTGTTTACTCCTCCATCAAGTCTATTGATCTTTTAAGACAGCAGTGTGGTGACCGTGGGGAGAGAGGGTATAAGTGGACTAAATGGTAATGTGAACAATTACAATAAAAATTTAAAGAAATAAATCATGATAACTTCATCTTTAAATAAAGTAGGTTTGTTTTCTTGGTCTTCAAATATATTTAAAAATATTCTACACTGGTAGTTTACCTAATTGCCCACATTCAAATGTATGATTCCAGGTGTATATCACGACATAGTAGAAGCAGATATTAACACTGACTTCCGAAGGGATCAGGAAAATACTAGATGCTTTGCTTTTCTTCTATTCTCACTACAATGTTTTTAAAGGCAAGCTTTGACAAGTAGCATATAAGAATGTAGATTATCTAACTGCTTTTTAAAAATATCTATCTACCAGCATATCCATCTGTCATCTATCTACACAGTATCTACTGGACATTATTTTTAACTTCACTAACTTGACTTGAGATCTCTTAATTGAAAAGGCATTTGGTAAATGTAAATTAATTTCCATAACAAAATTGTCTAAATGCGTATAGAAAACTATTGTACTATTAGAGTCGATGATAGATAAGATCATATAAAAGTATGACGAGATAATAAAACATATTGTTTAGAATCTGATATATTATATTTAATATGGATCCTTGAGATGAGGCCTTACAATAGGGTCTAGTATACACCACAAAATATTTGATGTGCAAATAAATCCTATGCTTTCCAAATTTATATTATCAAATTGCACATACAACAGATTATTATAAGGGTCTTTTAAGTAGAGTCTCTTCAAAATTGTTTTGAAAACACGATCAGATTTTTAAAATAACTTTCTGCTTGTTGCATGCATCAATGTCAATGAGTAAGACATTTCTAGTTCACGTATGCTATATTAAATAATATCATTACCAGTCAGGTAATAATACCTAACATTTATTGATGGTTTACTGTGTTAGGCACTGTTCTAAAGTCAGTTAGGAATATTAATTCATGTATTTCTCACAAAAAGTCTGTGAAGTAGGTACTATTTTTATCACTTTAGTTTACAGTCAAGGAAACAATAGAAAGCTGTGAAACCACATAGTTCATCTGAAAACACTGTGTTCTCAACCCGAAATATACCCTCCCTGTTGCTCAAGTTAACTTCAAAAATGAAGTACTGCTTCAAATGTAAGGGCTATGGGCAAACTGCATCAAAATCACCTCAGTAACATTAATATACAAATTTGAGCCCTATACGCAGTCCTGATCAATCAGCTTCAGTGCTGATCAATCAGCTTCTGTTAAGTTGGTATCTGGTTGTCTTTATTTTAGATTCATCTTCCTTGTATCAGATACAATTTTTAACACATTACTTTGTTCCAATATTTGAGAATATTTTCATTGCAATACCTAAATCTTCCTTCAATGAATTCATGTCCGTGAGCCCTTGACACCAATGCAGTATTCTTACAACTGCTTGAAATTTGATTTGGGTGCCTCCATAAATTGTGTGGCTAAGAAAAATGTATTATTTTGTCTTTAGAACAACATTTTAGTTTTATTCTCACCACAACGTGTACCATACAACTTGGAAAAATAAAAATAGATGATAATTTCTGGCTACAAGAATTTATACCTAGCTCTGGCTGGTGTAGCTCAGTGGATTGAGTGCGGGCCTGCAAACCAAAGGGTTGCTGGTTTGTTTCACAGTCAGAGCACATGCCTGGGTTGCACTCCGGGTCCCCAGTAGGGGGCACACGAGAGGCAACCACACATTGATGTTTCTCTCTCTCCCTTTCTTTCTCCTTCCCTTCCTCTCTCTCTAAAATTAAACAAATAAAATCTTTAAAAAAACAATATATACCTAAAAATTACATATATACAAGGTCCAGCACAAATAATGCCCCATTTTTATTACAAAATATTTATTACAAAGTCATAGCATGTAATTCTGTAATATAACAATATCGCACTCAAGCACAACATGACACTTTAGGTGAAATGCTGAAATTAAAGCTATAAAGTATTATGTCTGTATTATTACCCTACCAGACACATTCAAGCAGGCATTATTTCTGCAAGACCCTATATACAGGTATGAGGCTGGTCCAGTGAATTTTTTCTGGTCTTTTGTTAGATCTGATTCTGTGAACTTTTTTTTTTGTAAAATAAGATGCATATATGTTTATTTCCCAATTAAATTTTTTTTTAAAAATCAGTTAAATTTGAATATCAGATAAACAAATGATTTTTAATATAAGTATGTCTCTGTCAACTGCAATTTTTATATTAAATGTAATTTTGTTATTTATCTGAAATTCAAGTTTAAGTGGGCTCTTGTATCTTTATTAACCAAACATAGCAACTCTTAGCGCATTTGAAAAATGGCTTGGTTTCAGTTCAACTGTGGTGACTTACCACAGCTACACCACTTCCAGCAGGAGATATCAAAGTTGAATGTTAGCTATTAATCTGTGTTTTTAAGTTTACCATTGAAAAGTCAATTGATACATGTATTTTCTATCTGGAAAGCAATGACTTGGAAACACACTTATTTTTTTTTTTTCAAATTTGTATCTTTCTGTTTTAAGATGACAGAGATCGGATAATTTTTATCCTGGCCTATGAGACTCGTTGCACAGTTGAGCTCTGGTGCAAGTATGGTCAGTTTGACTTCAACCATTGCTATGGCAGGAAGCTTCCCTCAGTTGTTTGATCAGACTATGCAAATAATCAGACTGGTGTAGTACCTGATCTTCTAGCTACTGTGTATGTTCTTTATTTTTCAAGTATTTGAAAGGAATGACAAGGGAATGAACCACACTCTGTCCCCTACATGAAGGAAGTAAAAAGAAAATGAAACTGAAGTAAGACACAGTATAGGGACATGTTATAAGGACTAATAAATCCTAGATTTAAAAAAAAAATACTTACACCCAATGATAGAGACTAAAGATAATTCAAAGTGAAGAAAAAAAGAATCCTTCTGCTACCTTCCATTTTTGGTGTGTCTTGGGAGAGGACCTAAGGAGCACAGAGAAGGTTTAAAAAATAAGTCATGGAGGATCAAGAGCTGCTAATTTGGAAAAAATTGATTTGCAGCTAATAAATAAATGCAAATAAATTGCAATTCCACTCTATAAATTTGTCAAATTGCATTCAGCAAGTAGTAGAGGCAAAGATAAGATTAAGTGAATTAACTTGATACTTGGAAATAAACTTCACTAAGTAAGCGCCAGGATGAATATCACTGCCATGGAGAACATCAACTTACTGAGCATGGATATAAATAAACTATGTAGACACATGTAAAGCCTGCAGAAAGTTGAAAGATAAACATTAAGTAAAACAATACTTATATCTGAGGGATCTTAATGAGGTTGAATAACAAGCTTAATGACGATACATTGACTAACATGAAGTGTTGAAGTTTATATACAAATAAAGAGTGAAATAGTGGGACAGGAAATAATCTATGTGAGTGCAATGTTAGAGTACAAAGGTAGGACCAGGTGCCTTTAGTGGTATTATACCCCACAGGAATTAGACACATTTTGTCATTTAAAAAATTATTTCATTCCAACCCTTTCCCCAGAAGGGTATGATGAATGAAAAGTTTATCATCATCTGGACTTTTCATGCTCCACTTTTTATAATATCTTTATTTCACTTTTTATAGGCACACTTTTACTATAACATACATATTCTGAACATTGGTTGCTATTTGAACTGTCTTGCATGCAGACAATGCAACTCACTATTCCAGACATACTTTCTGCTAAATGACAAGTAAATGTTTTCTTATTGGTCTTCAGTTTTGTATAAGTGCATGCGAGTCCAATACTTTTTACAGCATGGTTTGCATAAGTGCCTTTAATTGCCACTCTTTGTCCTCTAATTAAAAGGCTTATGGGTAATTCTGCTGGGATCATCTCTACTTACTTTAGTTGTCAATATATCTTTCGTGAGGATGATTTTGGGTCACTCTTCAATGATTTATTAAATCAAGTCTCATTATTACAACTGGAATATCTCACACCCTAGTTTTCAGCAAAGTCATAGTATCTCCTTTCTCTTTTGGGTATAGAGAATAAGGGATCTATTTTTGTTTTGTTTTACAAAGAGTATTTTATGTTTTTTGCTCATACAAATAGTATGAACAGTTCCATAAACTGTTCTAGGATGTTTTGTAAAGTGTCCAAAACCATGAAAAGTAGTCTTATGACAAAATATTTTCTAGTATTATCCACATGTCTAGGATTACCTAAAAAGCAACATGAACACAGTCTTTTCAGCTCTAGAGTAACACTGTTTAAGCTAACTCTACCTAACCCGTTAATGTAGTGACAACACCTAGAATTATTACTGGAGCAAAATAATAAAAGTAATGGATTAATAAACATTTATGCAATAAGTTAATAATTTTAATATCATAAATTTATGACAATAATTCTTCATATATTGTGATGTTATTGTTTTATATTTCACTTTTAATATACTTTTGCAAGTGTGTTTATTTTATGTATAAAATGAATATGATTAGAAAAGGTCAAAATATTTAATGAAGAAGCAGTTTAAAGTATAGTTATAGAAAACATATAATTAAGAGTATTCATTTATAAATTTTGTGCAAAATAAGCCAATGATCTTAATAAGCCATAACATGTTTGTTTATTGTGAATAAATCATATCATCTGTTAAAAAAAATTGGAGCCAAATATCAAAGGCTTCTGTAGACCATTTAAAATACCAGCTTGAGAATGAACAGGAAAACAAGGCTCAACTATATGTAGCCAACAAGAGACTCACTTCAGCTTTAAGGACACATATAGGCTAAAAGGGAAGGGATAGAAAAGGTATCCTATGCAAACAGAAAGCGATAGAGAGCTGAAGTGTCAATAGTTATAGTAGACAAACTAGAGTTTAATTAAAAAACTATAATGAAAGCCAAAGAACAGCAGTTGATTCATCAAGAGGATAAGCCCCCAACAAAGGAGCACCCAGATATATTAAGCTAATGTCATCAGATTTGAAGGGAGAGTCAGACAGGGACCCGATAATAGTGGGGGGAGTTCCATACTCCAGTTTCAACAATGGATAGGTAATCAAGACATAAAATCAACAAGGAAATGTTTGAGTTGAATCATATTCAGATTGAAGTAAAATTGTCTCTGCTGAGGATATGATCTTAGATATAGGAAATCCTAAAGATTCCACCACAATGTTTATAATGTTTAAATTCAGTAAAATTACAGAATATGAAATCAATGTACAAAAATCAGTTGTTTCTCTGCACACTAACAACAAATTATCTGAAAGAGAAATTAGGAAAACTATCTAATCTATACTAGTATAATTTTTTGAATACTTAGAAATAAATTTAGGCAAGGTGTTAAAAGACCCATATACTGAAACTAAGACATTGATGACAGAAATTTAGGAAGACATAAATGAAAAGATTGCCTGTGTTCATGGATGGAAGAATTAGTTTTGTTAACATGTGCATACTACTCTATGCAATATAGAGAACTTAACACAATCCCTATCAAAATTCTAATGGCATTTTCCAGAGAAATAGAAAAATAATCCTAAAATTTGATGTAACTGTGAAAGATCCAAAATAGCTAAAGCAACTTCTCCTGCCCAGTCATTTTGAATGTGGTGGCCATACAGTACACAAGTTCACTCAACAGCATCTACCACCCCACTGGCCAGTACAGTGAAGTCATCATTGTTCACGCATGCACATTCCAGTCTACTCTCCTTGGCTGCCAGGTCACATCCATGCTGTGCAAACTGTTCTAATTATGTTAATAATGGCTTGATTTTTTCCAGACAAACTTATACTTCTATCTATACATCCAAAGGAAAGAAAATCAAAATTCTAAAAACATGTCTGTTGTTCTATGTTTGTTGTAACAATATTCATAATATTCCTAATAACCAAGCTACGGAAGCACCCCAAGTGTCCATCAGCAATGACTGGATAAAGATCATATGTTATATATAAATCTTTCCATTTGCAACAGGATAGATGAAACTGGGGGACATTATGCTGAGTGAAATAAACTAGAGAGAGCAATAATTTATGATCTTGTTTATATGTGGGATCTAATAATAATGACAATAATTTAATTCAGAGACATATACAAAGAGTAAAATGGTGGTTGTCAGAGCCTGGGGAGTAAGGGGAAGTGGGCAGAAGATGGCCAAAGGGTACTTTTATTCATAAAATTAACCAGTTCTGGGATCTATGTACAGCATGATGACTGTGGTTAATAACAGTGTATTTCAGACTTCCAATTTGTTTTTACAGTAGGTCTTAAGCCTTTTCAATACACACTATAAAATAGAGGTGATGGATGTGTAATTAACTTGATTATGGCAATTGTTTTGTAGGCAATTTAATGATCATGTTGTGCACCTTATATAGTACAATTTTTATTGGACACTTACACCTCGATAAACTGGGAAAAATAAAACTAAAATAAAGCCTCAGCTCCAGTAAATTTTGAAAGTAACAGGAAGAATATAGTTGATCTCCTTGCCAGATATAATCTCCTTATCAGTTTTAAATGTAATTCTGTCATTTGTTTTATGTGAATTAACTGATTTCCTTAGACTTTGTGCTTTATGTTTTTCTCTGATGTGCAAGACTCAACTTTTTGATTTTTGATACCAAAAACACAGATGTTTTTATCTTTCCATGATTTTCTTTCTGTGCCCAATAAGGATAATATGGTATGATGTTTCTCCTTTTATTCATTGAATAAATACTTAGTATCAGATGTTACAAAGAACTTTAAATTGCCTTTATCTATAATATAATTATCTTAAATCATGAAATATATGTCCAGGCTCAACATTCACCACAAAGTAAGATTTTTGTCTAGAAGAGATTCACATTACATTTATTTATGAGATAATTAATTAAAATTCTAGTTTTTCCTTTTAATCTATTCCTAGGATAGGGAATATGGAGGAGGGGATGGAATTTGTTCTGAAGTGATTTTTGACCTGCTAAGATTCTCTTTCTGGCTCAGTGTGTACCTGTGAGTGTTCATTGAGATCTATGTATTAATCTCAGTTCTTTTCTAAAATAAATAATATATTGGTTCTTTTAAATGTTTTGTCATTTCCTCCCAAGGATAGAAAATCCACCAAAGTACTTGAAGCATTCCTGTCATCTTACAAAGGTATGCTGCACATGGATAATCTATCACCTCTAAGTATTTCATTTTCTCCTACTTTCTCTTGCTTATCTTCTCTTTTTCCAGCAGCAAATTCACTACTCACAAAAGGTGACATTTCTGTCAAAGTGGAGTTCAGAAGCTGAATCAATTCTTGTGGGTTAAGCATTTATCTTCAGTGTATTTTTCTGCCCGAATCTCCATTGTGCAGAAAACTACACTTCATATAAACTGTATTTATATGTATTCAGAAGATAACATAGAAAACTGCAAGGTTAAAAAAATACATTATTTATTTTAAAGGCTTCGAGGGAGTGAGACCTGTGCATACCTGAAACTTAACCAGATTAATACTAAAACATTTCCTCCATTAAGAGCAACAGGTTATTACTTCTTGTGGATCAAATATACATAGTATGACCTTGCTGGATTTTGCGAACCAAGGCTTCATTTTATAAGATTTTCTTCAAGTTTTTATGCTAACAATTTCTATACACACACACACACACACACACACGGTAAAAGATGTATGATTTTATGTCATTGGAAAAGGATTCTTTAAACTTCATACTTGTGAATATATTATGATGTAATCAATAATTCGAAATTTATGTGATGTGTGTGGGTTTACTTCAAACTCTTGCTGATATAGAAAAGTTCTGTGGTATGTTTTTATAAGTAGATGAGAGACTGTTGTGATTTTTTGTTGTTAAATGAGTTTAATCTAATTTTTCTAAGTTTATGTAAAGACAAAAATATTCCCAAATAAAATTTTGTTACTTCATAAAAATAATTATATAAAACCCTTTGAGAAACTAAAAGGAATTGCACATTTTACCTTTATATTTACAAATATTAAATAAAGAATACCATTTATTTTTAAAAGTTAAAAGTGAGAAAAAGGGAAAAGTAAAGAATGCCTATATAAGATATATTTGTGATATATGTACACATAACTACACATATTCATACATACAGATATAGATTTATGTAAATATTTAAATATCTACCTAAAGCTAAAAGTCATAATTAGAATAATATGTACAAATGATTAAAACTGTGTAGATGCAAAAGTTTCAGTATGATGTCGATTGTAGAGACATAATTCAAACTTTGTAGCAAATACTCTGAATTTCTAATTATATATTTTTCAAGCATCATTGTTATGCATAGTCATTTTAGTAACATGAACATGTCTGTCCAGTGGAGCTTAGATAAAACACTGCATAAAATCATCATGTTGTATCTTTCCTTTTTAAATTATTTCTCAAATCTACTAAAAGAAAGTATTTTATCATAATTTTCAATGGTTTGACTACCTAATTAAATAAATAACCTCTATAATCATTTTAACATTATTATTGTTTGATTGATAGAAAGGTCCTTTCCGTTGTCAATATATATATATATATATAAACAAATTAAAAGTCCAAGGTATACATAATTCTGTATACAAAAAAGTTTATTTAGGAACCTATACAATATGATGATAGAAGATGTGAAACAAAAGGATATGATCTAACTAATTTGATTTCAAAAATTACTACTCTTTGAAAAAATACATTTAGAGAATATATGCAATATTGAAAACTCATGTGTATATTGATATTAGACAATTATAAAATATGAAATTTTTAGGGTTATAATGGATCTGTTAAGATCAATGTTATTTTTAATTTCAAGTTTCATTCACTGATATAGAAAATACCTTTTTTTGTTTTGATTCATAGATTTAAAATTCATTAAACAATTTATTCTTTATTATAAACAATTCTTAATGATATAAATCACTATATATATATAAATACACATATATGAAAACAAGTGATAAAATGCATAAGAAATAATTGTACAATTTTCATTGACCTTAAGTTGAAATAAACACTTTCTGGTACATGTGAACTTATTCATTAAACAATTTATTCTTTATTATAAACAATTATTAATGATATAAATCACTATATATACACATATGAATACACATATATGAAAACAAGTGATAAAATGCATAAGAAATAATTGTATAATTTTCATTGTACCTTAAGTTGAAATAAACACTTTCTGGTACATGTGAACTTATTCTTTGAATAAAATGAGGGGAAAATACTTAAGGAAGTTATTAGAAAAAATAAAGAACAAAGGATCTTGATAAACTTATTTATGTATTTACCAATATTCTTCGATAAGGTTGATCACCATTGTATTACCAACAAACATCTTTAGATGCAGTTAAGTTAAAAAACATAGTTTTTACTAAGAATATGGATTAACAATGAAAGTGAAAACATGGCTAAAAATACACAAAACAATAGAATGTCTAAACAACAATAATTTACTTATAAGTTGGTCAGTAATTCAACATAATGATAGAAAGTTGTTATATGCACAGTGAATAAATGCTTAGAATGTGAAGTTCATGAAAGACTGTTATTACTGAACAAGTAAAATGCGTACTCAATGCTAGCTCTAAATATAGTGCAAGGATTTATGTCTCCTGGGCCAGTACGCAAGGAACTTAGAAGTCAACACTCTGTCTGAACAATTAGAAAGCTGAACAAATTGAAAAATCAACAACTCTGTTTTAGATTCCTCAGAGAACTAAGGTCACAGAGCAATGCACTGCTACAGAAATTGGAAAGACAGGGAGATACAGGACAACCAGAGTGACAATTGATGAACTGCTGGAGATTCGGCACCAAGACTTCCAGAGGAACCAGTTATCGGGAGGCCCCCACGTTTTCTGTGAGTTTTGTCTCCTGAAGATTTGTGAGTTTACCTACAGGTCTTCAGAAAAACACTGTTCCTTTGTACCATAATCAAGTAGAGGGCAAAGGAACCATTTTCAAATGTGCCAGACCATCCTATTTTTGCCAAGACCAGCCCTCGGGCTAAAGTATTTTTACCAGGATCAAAAATATTGAAGTTTTAGCAGGTTTTATCCTACCTGGGGGAAGGGATCCATGTAGATTCCCATGTATTAGAATAAAAATAGAACTGGCATGTAATTCAGCAGTTCCACATAGGCATATTAGTCCAAAAAAATAAAGTTACTAACTCAAAAATATATATGAGGCCTATCCAAAAAAATTCTAACCATTGTTAAATATAACGAGAACAGTTAGTGTGACATCGATATAACCTGGCAGCCAAGGAGGCTGGACTGGAATGCTCATGCATGAACAATGATGACTTCACATACTAGTCGGTGGGGGCAGTAGATGCCATTGAGTAAGCACGTGTACAGTGTGGCTATTGCATCCAAAGTGACTGAGCAAGGACAGCAACCAATCGGCATCAAATTTTACATTAAGCTTAAACATTCATTCACGGAAACTATTTGGGTGATGCAGAAGGTCACAGCTATGGGCAACTGGTGATTGGCAGCTTCATCGCAACAAGGTGCCCGCTCCTGCACCACGTCTCATGCAGAGGTTTTGGGCAAAATGTCAAATCACCCAGGTGACTCAGCCTCCCTACAGCCCAGAGTTGGTACCCTTTGGCTTCTGACTTTCCCCAAAATTAAAATCACCTTTGAAAGGGAAGAGATTTCAGAACATCATTGAGATTCAGTAAAATATGGCAGGGTATCTGATGGCAATTGGAAGAACCGTGTGAGACCCCAAGGTGCCTACTTTGAAGGGGACTGAGGCATCATTATTTCTCGTATCTTGCATGTATATCTCTATTTCCCATATTGAATGGCTGGATCCTTTCTAGGCAGGGCTCATATGGACCTCCACGTTTATGGCATCACTATTTATAATAGCTAAAATAAGAGAGCAGCCTAAGGGTCCATAGATGGACTCATGGATAAAGGAAATGTGGTTTTATGTGTGTGTGTAAAGGGATATATTTTAGCCATAAAAATAATGAAACCTTACAATTTGCAACAATGTTAATGGTCATTGAAGTCATTGTGCCAAGTGATATGTTAAACAAAGAAAGACAGATATCATATGATCTCTCATGTGGAATCTGAAAAAAGTAAAATCAAAGAAAAACAAAGAACAGAATAAGCTCATAGATACCTAGAACCGATTGATGGTAGCCAGAAACCAGGGCAGGAAGTTGGGAAAAATGAGGTTACTGTTTGTTTTTTTAAATACCATCATTGTAGTTTCAATAAATTGAATTGGCAAAAATACATTTGAAAGTAACAATGTTTAAAAAGTATTGTGCACTACAATCAATGAGGATTTATCGTAGGTATTCAAGGCAGGTTCAACATTTATTATCTTTTTTGTTCCTTTTTTAAAAATTTTATTTTAATTATTGTTCTTATACAGTTTTCTGTATTCTACTCCCATCCCAGCCCACCGCCCCAGCCCTCCCCAGCTCCCTCCCATTTCCACCCCCCCAGCTTTTGTCCATGTGTCTTTCATACTTGTTGCTCTAAACCCTTCCCCTTTTCCCTGGATTTTTTTGTTCCTTATCTTAACAGAAAACCTTCCAGTTTTTCACCATTAAGTATATTATTAGTTGTAGGTTTCTGGAAGATGTTCTTTGTCAGGTTGAGGTAGTTATTATCCAGTCCTATATCTATTCCTGCTGCGAGATTTAAAAAAAATAGTATTGAGTTTTTATCAAATGCTTTTCCTGCATCTATTGATAGGACCATGCAATTTTTTTTCTTAGACTTAGTCATGAGAAGTAAATCCTATGGTAATTTTGTATGGAAACCACATAGTGCACTAACACAAACCCAGGTGGTTTATGGCCCACTATACATGTAGGCTGTGCTGTGCACCGTGCCATTCTAGACTACAAACCTGCACAGTATGTTGCAGTGCTGAATACCCTAGGCAACTTAACACAGTGATAAGTGTGTATCCAAACATTTCCAAACATAGAACAGGTACAGTAAAAATACTGTGGAAGTATTAAAGGTGCACCTGCATAGAACACTTACCATGACAGGAACTTGCAGGACTGGGTGTCGCTGTGGGTTAGCTAGCAATGGTTAAATGTGACATAAGACATTACTACACACTATTGTAGACTTTATAAACACAGACCACTTAGGTTGCACTAAATTTATTTAAAATTGCTTTGTTCAATAGTAAATTATGTTTAACTTAATAACTTTTTAATTTTTAAGCTTTTAATTTTTTTCACTCTTTGAGTCTTTTGTTTTGAATGCAAACACATCATACAGCTGTACAAAATATTTTTTCTTTATGTCTTTATGCTATAATCTTTTGTCTTTTTAAATTTTATTAATTTTTACTTTTTAAACTTTATTGTTAACAACTAAGACACGAACACACAAATTAGCCTAGGCCTACACAGAGTCAGGATCATCCATATAACTGTCTTTCACCCCCACAACTTGTCCCACTAGGAGGTCTTCAGGGATGATTACGCCCATGGAGCTGTCATCTCCTATGACAACAACGACTTCTTCTGGAACTCCTCCAGATGGACTTGCCTGAAGCTCTTCTTGAGGAGATGTCACTCTTTTCAGAAACGTGTCCATGGTGGTTTGTTTGATTTGTTTATTTTTACAGCATAGATCTGCTTATAAGCCAATAATGCACCATGGGTATTTCTGTTTATTAATGAAAATCTTTTGGTGTTGTTGTCATGTTGTTAAACATTTTAAGGAGCTTCTTGAGGTCTGCAAAAGCTTGGACTAAACCCTCCACTATGGATTTCTAGGAGGTTCTTTTCTCCTCCTGCTGTTTTATTTTCCTCTTGCCTCTCCTTCAGCTACGCATCCCTGTCCCAACAACCCCTCACTAGTCAATTCTTCATGACCCGCCTCTCGGCGATCCCCCTTGTCATCTTCACCCACACCCATGTAAAGTATTTTTTCCTTGTTTTGTTTTCCTATACTAACCACAGCCTTGATTTTTGCAACTTTCTCATCCTTGGCAACTTCTTTGGAGTTACAGACAAACCTATTGAGTGTCTTTGTCCAACATGCCACTCATACACAGAAGGACATAACCCCAAGTCCAAGCACAGTTCTTGATACAGTCATGGATTTTGTGATCCTTCCAGAATGGAACCAATGCATTTTTAATGTCTTCTTCAGCTGCAGCAACAGCCTGGGCAAAGGTCCTCCTCAGGCAGTAGGCCTTAGAAACTGCTATAGTCCTTGATCCATTGGTTGGATCAAAGAAGTGGTATCTGGGAGGAGAATCAACACTTTGATATTTGGATGAACATCACCAATTAAAGGAGGATATCCTGGAACATTATCAACAATAAACAAAACCTAGAAAGCTATGTTACTCTCCAAACATCACTTCTCCATTTTGCCGGCATAGCAACTAAGGAGGGCACCTTGGGACATGAGCTAGGTTATCCGTGACTTCTGATTGCCCCTGTAGTACGCAGGCAGTGTGTGGTGACTGAGCTCTGTGGGAACTCTCTCCTTCCCACTCAGTGTTGCCCTGAAAATAAGGCCTAAAATAAATAGCAAATATCTATAATATAACGTATTCTAGTTTCGTATTTTAAATAAATAGCAAATATCTATAATATAACATATTCTAGTTTCGTATTCCAAATATAATAGAAAAACAATTATTTTAACTAAAAATACCACATTATATCAAAGTAATTAGAGTCATGAGTTAAGGAAAATTTCAAAATATTCTTTTAACAAAGTATCCAATGGTAATGTCCCTGTTCCCAACTATTTGCTAGATTCACCTTTTTAAAAAATAGATTATTCCCTAAAGTAATGCAGCAGCATCTCCAGTTGTCTGATTTCAGTGAAAGTTTAATCAAACAGTTTGATTATCTGTCTGAAGAAATTATTAAATTAATTAACATAGGAAACTGGAAGTAAATTCTTAATAGAAAGTGTGGCTATTTGGGGAGCAACATAATGAGTAAATGACACATGTGTCTGAGAAGAGGAGAACTCATCCAGGGCTGGAGGGCGGTGAGTGCAGGTGTTTGAGAGTCCACGTAAAAAAAATCAGTGCTCACAATTTGATGGCTGTTTCCCTTGAGGTGTTTTCTTGCCTTAGCAGCTATGGTTTTGTATTGGGTTGGCCAAAAATTTCATTTATTTCTGTAAAATAAAATACTCATTTTTTATTTTCACAAATAATTTTACTGATTTGCATATTTTCAGTGTGTTGGCTATCTCCCACGTGGTATCACGTTCATTGTTCTCAATGTCTCAGTTTGATCTCTCTCAACTTCAACCGGTCAACTCAACTGTGGAGCATCATCCAGAGAAAAATCTCTAGCATGAAATTTCACAAACTGCCTTTGACATGTTTGATCAGTCACAGCCTTTCTCCTTACACTGCACAAATCTTCTTTTGTGTTTCAGTTGCATTTTTACCTTTCTTGAAATAATAAAGCATAGAATGCCAAAAATGTTGTATATTTTCTTCTTTAATATTAATATTAATATTAAAAATTGGACCAAAAATTCACCAATTTTGAGGATTTTTTAAAATGTACACTGATATGACAGCTGTTAAAAAATAATTTAACACAATTCTTTCAAATGAAGTTAAAGACAATTAAGCACTTCTAGAGCCATCTTACAGGGGGAAAAAAAAAAAAAACTTTTTGGCCAACTCAATAGAAAGAAAATTAACTGAGCCAAAGGACTAGTTTCAATTCTAAACTTCCTTAACTTTTAGATGTATGATCTAAAATAAGTCACAAAAGTTGCATACTGTATTTCTCATATTTTAAAGCAGAGTAATATCTCAGAGTTTTCACAAAGTAAAATAAGAAAAATTTTATAACATTCAATTATTATAACTATTTTACTGTTGTAATCATTGCTACCACACACCCTGGTTGACTACTGTCTGATATTTACCCAAATATAATTCATCATACCAGTTCTCTGGATTACATTTTTAATTTAAAAAACAAACAATATCAAATGACAGTGGTTTATTTAGAACATATAGGAGAAATTAAAAAGGAAATAGCACTTTAACTATACAAGGGGGACCCCCCAACAAATAGAATTATCTTTTGGGCAGTAGGTCTCTTGTAGAACAGGCTTCTTCCATTACGTGAGGATTCTAGGAACACATCTGTATCAGTATACTAGCTGGTGTTGTTGTGAGAGGCTGTGTTTGGCTTCAGTGAATATTTTGAAGACTTATTCAATGCATTTGCCCATTTTGTGGTGGATGATGTAAGAGTGGAAATGCCCACACCACACTGAGTGTTTAGCAATTTTTGACCAAAAACTTCATGATCCCCATGCCCCACCTTCCCTATTTATCAGATCTCAAACTGAACAACTTGTTGTTTCCCTGAAGAGAAATGTCCTCAAAGGAAATATTTTGCTGATGTGGAAGATGTGACACAAAAAGTGGGAAGCAGTAAAATGTTTCAAAATTTATGAGTTCAAAAACTGTTTTGAGCAGTGGAAAAAATGTTTTGATAGGTATATTACATCAAATGGACAGTACTTTGAAGTACTCAAGTTTAACTATGTAAGAAATAATATACTTATTTTATTTTACTTTTTTATTTTATTTTATTTTATTTTATTTTATTTTATTTTATTTTATTTTATTTTATTGATTATGCTATTACAGTTGTCCCATTTCCCCCTTCATTCCCCTCCACCCTGCACCCCCTCCAGCCCACATTCCTCCACTTTAGTTTATGTCCATGTGTCATAAGTTCTTTAGCTTCTACATTTCCCACACTATTCTTGCCCTCTCCCTGTCTATTTTCTACCCACCATCTATGCTACTTATTCTTTGTACCTTTTCCCCCTCTCTCCTCCTCCTATTCCCCTGTGGCTAACCCTCCATGTGATCTCCATTTCTGTGGTTCTGTTCTTGTTCTAGATGTTTGCTTAGTTTGCTTTTGTTTCAGGTGTGGTTGTTAATAACTGTGAGTTTGCTGTCTTTACTGTTCATATTTTTTATCTTCTTTTCATAGATAAGTCTCTTTAACATTTCATATAATAAGGGCTTGGTGATGATGAACTCCTTTAACTTGACCTTATCTGAGAAGCACTTTATCTGCCCTTCCATTCTAAATGACAGCTTTGCTGGATAGAGCAATCTTGGATGTAGGTCCTTGACTTTCATGACTTGGAATACTTCACCCAGCCCCTTGTTGCCTGTAAGGTCTCTTTTGAGAAATCAGCTAAAAGTCTGATGGGAACTCCTTTGTAAGTGACTGTGCCCTTATCCCTTGCTGCTTCTAGAATTCTCTCCTTCATTTTAATGTTGGCTAATGTACTTATGATGTGCCTTGGTGTGTTCCTCCTTGGGTCCACCTTCTTTGAGACTCTCTGAGCTTCCTGGACTTCCTGGAATTCTATTTCCTTTGCCAGATTGGGGAAGTTTTTGTTTATTATTTGTTCAAATAAGTTTTCCACTTGTTGCTTTTCCTCTTCCCCTTCTGGTAGCCCTATAATTCAGATGTTGGAATGTTTAAAGATGTCCTGGAGGTTCCTAAGCCTCTCCTCATTTTTTTGAATTCTTGTTTCTTCCTTCTTTTCTGTTTGGTTGTTTCTTTCTTCCTTCTGATCCACTCCATTGATTTGAGTCCCAGTTTTCTTCCTATCACTATTGGTTCCCTGTGCATTTTTCTTCATTTCACTTATTGTAGCCTTCACTTGTTCATTTAATTTGCGACCAAAATTAACCAATTCTGTGAGCATCCTGATCACCATTGCTTTGAACTGTGCATCTTATAGGTTGGCTATCTCTTGGTTGCTTAGATGAATTGGCTCTGGGGCTTTGATCTGTTCTTCTGCTTGAGCCATATTTTTTTATTTTTTAATTTATTTTTTTGGTCTGATTGCGCCCATTATGTATGAGGGACAGAGCCTTAGGTGTTCACCAGGGCGGGGCAACTGAGTCGTTGGGTTGTGATACTGGATGTGGGGGCAGGGTCAGAGGGGGAAAAATAGTGTTTGCTCTGCTCTCTCTCCGATTTCAGTCCCCTCCGATGCTTCCCACAAGCAAACTGGACCCTTCTGGTGCTGCCTTCCAGGTGGAAGGGCGGCCCATGCATGGTCCAGGACCCTGTGGGTCTCTGCAACGTACTCTCCTGTGAAGCTGGGAGTCTCTCCCAGCACCTCAACCCCCACAAGTGTTTTCAATTGGTACTTTTAGGCATTATTTCCCAGCTCTAAGGCCCTGGGTTGCATAGTCTGTCTCCCCGTTTTCGCCTGGTTTACCTACACGCAAATGTGTGTCCTCAATCAGCCAGCTGCCTTGTGTGCCTGGGGTTTGCTAGCCACTGCCCATGTACCTGGGACACCAAATGCAGCTTTTTCCTGCCTCGACCCCTCTTCATGGGCCACCGACTCTGCCCCTCTTACCTGTCTGGATTAATGGTTGTTGAACTTCCTTACAGTTCAATTTTCTGTCAGACCTGGTTGTTTTTCTGTTTCTAAATCTTTGTTGTCCTTAATTTTGGTTGTGCAAGGAGGCACAGTGTTTCTACCTATGCCTCCATCTTGGCCAGTTAATGTACATTTTTAATAAATAAATTCCATTTTGGGGGGTTCCTCCCTCATATCATTAGACAATCTAGCATACAGTGGAAAAGGGGTTTAATAAGGCTAAGAAGAGAGTTTAGAAACAGAAAAAGCCAACTATGTCATGCCAAACAAGCAAGAATTTAAACAAAGAAATTAAGCAAAGAAATTAAATAAAATTAAACTAAACTAAAAGCTAATATTTAATGATGTATGTGCAATTGAAGGGCTAGTAAGCATGTGAACAATGAACAATTACATTTTTTGAGACAGTGTTTATTATCTAATATTTACCAGAACAGTATCTAGGGAATTTAAAATATCATAATGCTAACAGTGATTTTTATTTAATTTTTTAAACCTCAGTATTGTCTTAAATAAACAATGAACATTTAAACAATCAATTCCTCATTTAATTCTCATATATAAAAATAACATCTTTTAACATTATGAACCTCAATATTAATAAGAATTTTTCCTGTAGTTCTTATAATATCAGAACATCTTAAAATATATTAATCCCATGACTTTTCATGAAAAAACAAAATAGACAAAGTTTTTTCTATTTTGTCTATTCTTAAAATTTTACAAAGTAGCATTTCAATGTGTTTTTTAACACATTGAAATAATAAGAATTTTGCAGTAACTCTGCACTGTTTGGATATGTAAACAATAATGTTAGTGAAAAAACAAATGAAACTTAGAAATAGAAAGTAAAATTTTTGACCCTGAAAAAAATAAAGATTTAAGTATTTATTCACTTGTGTTCAAGTTTGTGAAACAAAAATGAGAAGGCAATATTCTGGTATAGGGATTTTTTTCAGTAACATGAGAAAGGAGGGTAACAGGATAAGGCATGGATGTTAGTATCGATTACATTACTATTGACAGCAGTGGATCTCGAAAAATGAAAGGAATGGAGAACTCAGAAGATCTTCATAACACCAAGAACAACCCAATGGTGCACTGTAGATGCTTCTGGTGTATGAAAAACTTTCCCCCAAACAAGGTATTGGGCTCCATAAATTTATAGAAACATGTAAAGCTATATTTCATCTCATACGTTCTAGTCTACTCCCCCAGGATCCATCACAGTGAAAACTGATTATATGCAAGATGATGAAGTAACAAGGAAGCAAGTTCACTTCGGTACAATGGATTCTCTTTACAGAAAATCTAATGAGGCATATGGAGTCTAAAAAAGGCAATTAAAGTCAAACACCATGTGATTTCACCTGTATATTCAATCTAATGAATCAAATAAACTGAGGAACAAAATAGAAACAGAGGCATCGAAGCATGGAACAGACTGACAGCTGTCAGAGGGGAAGGGAGAGGAAGGGGCTAGATGAAGGAAGCTGAAGGATTAACCAAAAAACATGTACACATGAGCCATGGACACAGATGACAGTGTGGTGATGGCCTGGGGGAGAGTGGGTAGGGCTGGGTGGAGGTGGGCAAACAGGGGAAGGGGGGACATCTACAATAGTGTGAACAATAAAAATAAAGTTAAAAATACTATATTTTTAAAGATAAAATAAATAAAAACTATTTTATATGGAAGAAAATAAATAAAATTCTTAGTAATATGTCATATTTTTGTGAAACAATTCAGGTCTAGTGTATCAAGAAGCATTGCGGGAAAAAGTCTTAGCAAAAGTAAGAACAGATAGACAAATAAGACTTATTGAAGCAATGAGAAGAAATGACCAAAACAAAAATACCAGCATCTTTGAAAATCTGTCTGAGAGAGAGCTAAATGGATTATGCATTGGTTGTTGATTTTGGTATTTAATTCTTATTAGTATTTAACATCATCTTCTAAACTTTTTAAACAAACTTTTACTCACAGTACCAGGCAATTCATCCTACACTTTTGTCAGTTTCCTGAAAGCCCACGTACTGACTAAGGAGAGAAACAAAATTTCAAAGCAGCGGAACCCTGGAGGCATTGTGAATACTGAAATGAAGTAGGAGAGAGTCAGTGTCAGGGAAGAAACTATTTTTTCTCTGATTCCAAATAAGAGGGATTGAGAGATTTTTTTTTTTTAAAGGTAAGGGAAACAGAAATTTAAAAAGATAATGATGCTTTGGGGAGTGAATTTGCTTCTGTTTTTAAAATAATAGATCCAGTAAAACTAGTGCAGGTGACAAGGAGTAGGGAATGGATTAAATGCTTCTAATCTGGATGATTGGGCAGAGGATAAAAGCTTTATCTAATATAAGATCATATGATAATAGCTTTGAGCACTCCAGTTGCACTGAGAGGCAGAAAAACACTAGAGACAGTATTTCAAGAATTCCACATTACAGCCAGACTGTGTTGAAAATCGCAGCTCCAACCCACACTGGGTAAATCTTGCTCAAAATATTTCATCTCTTTGTCTCTGATTTCTTATCAGTAGAATAATAATTATACCAACTCATAGAGTATGATGAGGATTAAGTGACTATATATGTATTTTTCACTAAGAACAATACCTGCCACATATGTGTAAAAGAGGTTGAATACTACTAATTCATTTCACAATCTTTTGGGTTGTGATTGGATCTAGGGAGAAAATTCAAAGCTGAAGAAATCAAAAGATTATCAGTATGTAAATGCACAATGCTGCCTTGCTTCATGGGTCACATGCCTCAAACTATTTTTTTTTTTTTTCTTTTTTGGCCCCTTGTAACCAACACCCTCCAAAGGCCAACTACTTCAAAACACTAAAGGAAAAAAAAAAAACAAAAAACAAAAAAAAACTCTTGGAACCAAGCAGTCTTTCTAAGATGAATGAGTAAATAGCTTGAGATTCCCTAGATATAGCTATAGGGAAAAATATTAACAAGATATTTGCATTGTGAAGGTTTAAGAGAAAATATTGTCACCCTTCTTGAATAATAAAAACTAGAAAAGGTTTAGGTTAAGAATGGGGATGCCTGAGTTTCTGCCAGAGAATGTTAGAAGTAGGCTTGAGCAGACCATCCAGGGCTGTTTTTTTTGTTGTTGTTGTTTTGGTTTTTTTTCCCCTGGTAGATGCTTTCCTTTCATTGAAAGAGCTCACTGGCGAGCACTAACACATTTTGAACTCAGGCCTATTAGTAGACTAAGTAGTTTGCTGAGATATCGCCCTTTCCTCAAAGAAACATTCTGAGTAACCTCAGTCTGAGCATTCTGTTGAAGTAGACAGGGCAGCCTCAGTCACTAACTCCAGACATGACCTGACTCTTAAAGTCATAGGATTCAACCTATGGAATACTTTAATTTTTGGTAGATCTTAAGGAAAGGGTTACATCCATGTTCAGTATGCACATCTTCTTGCCTTTGAAGGGAAATACACGTTCCTGGGCCACACTGCTGCATCGGGTATCACTTTGGTGTAGCGTAGTACTTGAATAACACAGAAGTCTCACTTTGCATGTTACATATTACCAGGGGCAGTGGTTCTTTATACACCTTGAGGCTGCCAGATTTAGCAAATAAAAATGGGAAAACCAGTTGATTCTGAATTTCATGTAGTGCAATATACAGATGACATATTATAGAATTATACACTTAAAACTCATATCATTTTATTAAGCAATGCCATCCCAATAAACATAATTGAAAAAGAATTTCAGCCCTGGATAGTGTGGCTCAGTGGATTGAGTGCCAGCCTGTGAACCAAAGGGTTGCGGGTCTGTCTGATTCCCATTCAGGGCACATGCCTGGGTTCTGGGCCAGGTTTCCAGTAGCAGGTGCACAAGAGGCAGCCACACATTGATGTTTCTCTCCCTTTTTCCCTTCTTTCCCCTCTCTCTAAAAATAATAAATAAATAAATAAAATACAAATAAAAATAAAAAAGAATTTCAAATTCACAAAGAATTTTTTAGTATAAGTGTATCTTGTGCAATAGTAGGAACATATACTAAAACATGTAATTGTTTATCTGAAATTGAAAATTTATTGGGCAGCTTTACATTATCTAGGAATCCTTAAGTTGTTGGTCGGCTTCTGTGCTTCAGCACAATTGGCCAAAACCAATTTCCACTCAGCCATAGTTGTTACATTTGCCCTAAAGTACTGGAATTTATTTCTATGATATGTCGCCCTAGAATATCTTGGGCGGGCTCTAATTATCATCACAGACATCCTTACAGAATTTGATAAATGGAAATTTCCCATAAAGATACTTGAAAAACAAGAACACTCATAGATATAAAGCAAGAAGCAGGTTTAAAGCTTTGGTCTGAGCCAGAATGGGCAACTGGGCCCACCTCATTGGTGTGCATGGAAGGGTGTGTGACCTTCTGTGGAGACGAGGGTATGAGGCCTCAAGGAGGAGCATGCTGGGAATGTTTGGGGATGTCATTGCGTTAAATAGGGGTTCCATGTTTAGTGACCAAAACAGACAAAGTATAAACCAAAAATGGAAAAAGAAATCAAGCCCATTAAGATGAAGAAATTAGCCTTTTAACAAAATAAATGAAGGAATTTACAAAGTTGGAACAGGAAACATAAAGTTACTTTGAAAAAATAGACATCAGAAAACAGGAGGACTTGCAAAGGCATAAAAAATGCTCAAACAGCTTCACTGTCAAATATGGCATTTAAAGTTACACTCAGAAAGGTCTTCTCTGTAGGTTGTAGGGCAAGGGCAGCCGCAGAGTGAAAAATATATGGGAGAATAAAATTCTACAGAGGTTAAGGAAGACCAAAAGCTTCCATCTCAACAATTCTAACTCTTAAAAACTACTACTGATAACAAAATTAAATGCATGTAATACCAGCTTCATAATTTAAAGTGGCTCAGATAAATTATTCGATTTCCAGAATATTTAACAAATACAAAATTTTCCGAAAGACATAAATCCAATTGTTTTGGGAGCCTAGCTAAACAACAGCTTCTCTTAGCTGTCCTAAAATAGCTAAGTGCTCATAGTTT
This sequence comes from Anoura caudifer, assembly GCA_004027475.1. Taxonomy (NCBI): domain Eukaryota; kingdom Metazoa; phylum Chordata; class Mammalia; order Chiroptera; family Phyllostomidae; genus Anoura; species Anoura caudifer. The sequence goes on along the minus strand of PVKU01003875.1, from coordinate 31,338 downwards.
ACACTGCTGCCTAGAGACCTAACAGAAATAGGTTGTATATGAAGTTACCGTGTGGAACTTTGAATTACAAAAATATATTGCACGTGTTATTGCTTTTACATTGTTACTGTTTCAAAATTGTTTATTTTAAAAACTTTTAAGACTGTTTTAGCATTAAAAAGAGTATTAGCAAATATTTTAATTCTATTTCCACTAAATATCTAAAATTAAATTACCCCACATATGAGTATGTGCAGGTGTGCATGGCCTTCAACAATAACTAAAAATGTTGAGACACTTTGCATCATATAGACATTTCTTCATCATTTTATAAGCATAGACATTGCAGTTATGAAAAATATACATTAACACCAAATTATTGGTAATTTTTTAGTGCCTGACACTTTATAAATTAAGACAACGTATGTGAAATAATAATGAAAATGAGTTATTGTCTTACTTCCGGTCTCATGCCAATGTTACGCAGCTGTAGCACTTGCTTAATATTTAATTTTTCTAGTCACTTACCTTCTACTGAGTTATAAAGTATCCCATTAGACATAATGCCGCTTTAAATGCAAAGGCCTAGTGAGTGCTGCATATCCTATAGAAATGAATTTATAGCTTGACTTGAACTTAAAGTTGAATCTTTTCTAGAGACTGGTTATTAATCTAGAGCCCATGAATCACAGAAGTTGTATGACTGATTTTATTCAGAAGCACATGTTTTCTGGGGAACAGTCCAAAATATTCATGAATCTTTCAAGACTGTCAATGATCCAAACATTTTTAAAACCACAACTCGAAGGCATTGTATGAGTCAGCACTTCAAGTTTTATGGTGGTGTTATCTAAACAGCCGTTTCATTCATTCATCAAATTCTGTTTCTTTTTAGATAAAACTTATGCAAGCTGTTGAGATTTTAGGAAATCAATAAATAATAGCCCTCCTTTCACACTGGAGCGAACAATTCAGAGACAGAGATCCAGGAATCCAGCTGGTGCCTATCAACACATAATATATTTCTGATAAAGCCATTTAGAAGATATGGCCTTATGCCCAGTTGAGTGTGCTAGTAACCCCCCGAACACAACCACTTACCTCCAGACCTCATGTTTCTCTTATGGCCACAGAGTCAAGCCTCCGACAAATCTTTAAGCAAGGAGAACCACGCCAGCAAAGGCTGAGCTAACGTGCTCAGCTCCTCCCCCTGGTCTCATCGATCAGATTGCCCACTCCTCACTCTCACCATCTCACCAATCAGGTCACTCGCTCCTCCAAGAAGAGAAGTGACAAAGGATAGAGATCCTATTTTTTAAAGGAAGCTTAAAGAATCGTAAAGGTTTTTTTTTTTTTTTTTTTTTAATTTATTTAAGGAAGATGTTACACATAACAGTTTTAGGTGAAGGGTTTGCGTTCCTTTTCACCATTGTCCACCATTGTTCTTGTATCATATTTGGATTTAAATCTTAAATATATAAGGAGGAGACTATCAATTTACGGTGACATTCCTGCTTCCAAGTTCTTAAATTTCCTCTCATGGCCTTCAATTCTCAGAGCTTTCTTAGGTCCTATTCTAGAACAACCGATCAGTCATTTTACCTTTTATGCCAAAGATACTGCAAAATAGACCATAATAGCTTCTTAATTAAACTAGCTTAACTGTTATTCTATATCCAAGACAGAAAATTAAGTTGCTGTTTTACGTTGTAAAGGAAATTTCCCCTAATCATTTTATCCCAATAAACACATTAGAAATATATCAGCAAGATCAAATAATGTTGTAAACTAACAGCAACCATATGACTGTGGTAATGTAGAGAAACCATGAATTTGAATATGTTTTTTCTATATTAACATTCTTAATAGGTATTGAAGTTTAAGTGTTAAATTTGTTTACAAGTTCAAGGGCCTAAAATTTAAAATTTGTAATTAAAAATTGAAAGTGTAATCAAAATCAGTTTTTCCTGCAGTAATGAATTAAAATTTAAAAACGTTAAAATCCTCCATGCATGTCCAAATATTTTGTCCTGATCATGACAAGACAGACATTTTTCCCCCCAATACATTGAGAAGGTGTGATTTCGTTGAGTGCTACAGAATGTACTATCTCACACTCGACTGGAAGCTGTGTCCAGGGGTCTAAGGACACTTTCCTTTTCACATCACTCTGTCATCTGCTGTGCTACCTTCTGCTTTAAAAATCTTCTTTTGGTTTAGTCGGGTACGCAGAAGCTTGCATTTTAACAGACTAAAGCATGCTCTTTCAAGTGACATTATTATTGTTGACTTTCGTTTCAGCTGCTGTTCCTTTGCTGAAGGAATTTTCAAGACTAATTGCTTTGGTTAAAAACCTTTGTTTAAAGAGCAGTTTTAAGTTTACAATTAAATTGAGAGGAAGGTACAGAGATCTCCCACACACCCACTGCCTCTCAACATGCATTGCCTTTCATAGTATCAGCATCATTTATGGTATAGTGTTTACTGAGGATGAATTTATGTTGACACACCCTAATCAGCCAATATTCATAATTAATTTTAGCTTTCACTCTTCGGGTTTGAACAAATACATAATGGCATAAAGCCATCACTGTAATATCATCCAGAGTATTTCCACTGCCTTAAAAATCCTCTGTTCTTTGCTTGCTCATCTCTCTGGCAACGAGCAACCACTGAGCTTTTTATTTATTGTCTCTATAGTTTTGCCTTTCAGGAAATATTCTTTAAAAGTCTGTATTATTTGTCACAAAATGGCTAGTGTAGTCTCTGCTCAGCTAGCTTACAGGGTTGCTAATGATTAGTTAGGAATTTTTTTTTTTTAATGTCTTAAACTGTAAGTCTTATGCCCGTTGCCAAAGGGTCTGTGTCTCCATTTGGGCAAGACTTTAATGCTCATGCCATTTACGAACCTGCCTTAATCTTCGCTTCCTGCTCACACAGGACCTCGGCCTCAGCCAGAAGTGAGTTTAGGGCTGTCTCCCCTCTTTTAAAGTGTGACCACATCTTTGCACTTACACAGTAGTTAGCTCTCCTGTAATATTTCAGAGCTTTTCAAAGCCGACTAAACGCATCTCAGTCCCCAGATCTTTTCTTTGGCCAGCCTCTTCTTTGATCCACCATGCATCACAAGCTTAAAGCAGCTGTAATGTTAAAAGTTATTTTCACTCATTATTTTCAACAAAGATCCTGGAGATAGGGCTACTCCCTTGATGTAACCTCCTAGATAAGTCACATAATGACATCACTCTGCAACTGAAACTTTTCTAGAGAGATGTAGGACATGTCAAATAGTGAATTTGTTTCTAGGTATGGGACTTCCCGGGGGGCTCAAAATCTGGTCTGCTCTCACCCACAACTACATAGCTACTTGTTTTTTTTTTTTTTTTTTTTTTTCAGTAAATATGCTTCCGAGCTTGTACTTTTTAAGGCTTCTACAGAGTTGGGAAGATGGGGATGGAGTAGGCACAGTTGTGTCACAAATCTTGTTATTCTTACCTAAGTTCAACCGATTTTCTCAAAGACACATTCCTTTTTTTGTTTTACCACTTTGCTTAATTTTAGCTTTCTGAAAATTTTGACTTTGACAATTTGTTGCCAATGCTTTTATTGCTTTTATGAAAGAGCATTTCTCTTGGAATCCCCCACTCTGCTATTCAGAAAGTCCTACTCATACCTTTCCCTCTTCTCTTCTCTTTTCTTTTTTCTTTTCTTTCTTTCCAGTGAAATTCAGTATATATTTTATGACAAAACAGATAATTTCTTATTTTTTCATTTTCATCAGTCAGCTACATCTTTCTATCACAGTAGGTTTTTTTTCACATTAAATGCATTTGATGCAAGATGTCCTACGTCTTTCTATTTCCCTATTCACTGATGCAACATGAATTCTCATCTTCTTACAGATAGAAACACTTGACAATCCATAGTAATTTTATAATGAGGACACATAATTACACAGTTTAAGGCCCCTATTTCTTTGATTTTGGCCTTGGTCTGCTATGGTCTTTTTCTCTCCCTAACTTTTTGTATTGTTCATATATCACATTAAGAATCACCTACCTAATCCCTGTTTGGTGTTCCTCTGAGAAAATTAATTGGTTTTTTTTTTCTGCTTCCACAAAGTACTGATTAAATATTAATTACTTAAATTATATATTTCTATAATCAATGGAATGGTTTATATATCTGTTTTCAATTAGATTATATGACTCTTATGGGAAAACAAGGGTGCTGTTATTTTTTCTATCACTACTGACTGAACCTGAATAGTAAATATCTTGATAATTCTATTAAGTCACTGCTAGATAGGTATCTCTGTATGTTAAAATACAGATGGAGGTTAGATTGCAAATAACTGATGTTCAAAGTTGAAGCATTTAATTATTACACTCTGTATCCCTTTAGAAAAATTACTTCTTTTTTTAAATATCTTGCATGCAGGAAGATGATAGAATACTGGAGGGAAAATCATATTGCACAGCCACTGTTTTAAGCATTTCTAATAACTAACTTTTATTGCACTGCATGGAGTGATGCACGTGCATGTTTGTGAGGAGATATGTTTGTAAATCTTTGTGCCGACAGCAAAATAGAGAGCTCTAAATACAGTCCGGTGCATACCTGGCATTTTCTTTCTGAACTCAATAAGAATGTAAATGAAATTGCATAGCCTGTATATAAATATGCTATAGACATAGGCTTGGCATACACATATGAAACATATCAGAAAAGAAGACATAAACCTCGTAAATAAATCTATTTTTGATTCCTAAACCTGTGGAAATATCTGACAGCGTTAAATGTCATCTTTAATGCAGTTTACACTGATTCTGCGGTATCCAAAGATGAATGTCAAGTCAAATGGTATTGACAATGGAAAGAAGTGTATCTTTACTCAAACATACTTATATTTCAATTATGACTAAAAATGGAACTTTGTTGAAAAGATTGAAAAAATAACATAGTGTGGATATGAAACAATTTTGTCTTTGGATTGCTATGAAATTCCAAGTTACTGCTGTTTTCTATACAATTTTCACATATATTTATAAAGAGGGACATAGCAACACAAATTGTATTAAAGTAAAAGAGAAACAAAAGAGACTTTTTTCCAACTCCAATCTTATTTAGTTCTGGACAAGTTTTCAATCTGAGTAGATTGCTTTTCTATGCTTTACTATATATTCCAAGAACAACTTCTGTAAATCATAGCTTTATGTAATGCCCCCAAATTCACTAAAATATAATTCAAATTTTGTTTTATTTTAGGGAAAAATCAAAAGGTTACCATGAAAATAAAATACACTGTAATGTAGTGAAGAAATGCTATTGATGAGCCCATTGATAGATTGACCATAGCCACTGTGTGAAAAAATAAAATAATGAACTTTAAGATAGACCAATAAAAAAATCCTAAACTGAACTGCAATGAGAAAGAAAGTATAACAAAAAAGAACAGATTATCTAATAACTGATTGTACCTCAAAGTATGTAACAGTGACATAATTGGAATACCAGAAGAAAGTGAGAATAGGTAAAAATATTTGAGTGACAATAGCAAAAGTTTCAAACTAAATGACTCACACTAACTAGAACTTTAGGAAAGTGGGTAATAGGGAATATAAATGTCAGAAAAAAAGACACCTCATAATAGTATATTAAAACTGTCTAAAACAAACAAAAAGAAAATCTTGAAAGAACCTAAAAAATACACAAAAACAAAACAAAATCCTATTAAAATGGACACGATATCTGAATAGATACATTACAAAACAAGATATACAGATAAAACATAAGTATATGAAAAGATACTCAGAATTCTCTGTAATTAGGGAATTGCAAAGTAAAGTAAAAAATCAGTTACTTGACATTTACTAGAATGGCTAAAATACAAAATAAAAAGATAATACCAAATATTAGCGAGGATGTAAAGCAAAAGTAACTCTTATTCAATCCTAGTGGAAATGCCAAATAGCTAATGAGATATTTTGCCAATTTTGTACAAGGTTAAACAGTCTTATTGTACAACCCAAACTGAATGGAAAATGTATGTCCACCCAAAAACCTGGATGAGTTTTTTAAATCATTCATGATCTCCAAAAACTTGAAGCAACCAAAGTATCCTTCAATGGCTAACTATATATACAAAATGGTGCTATATTATACAATGGAATACTATTTAATAAGAAAAATGAGTTATCAAGCCACAAAAAGATCTGTGTGAGTGTTCAATGCATACTGCTAGCTGAAGGTAAATAGACTAAAAAAAAAACCCTATATGGGTGGTCCAATTATGTTACATCCTCAAAAAAAGCACATTATAGAGATGCTACAAAGTCCAGTATTTGTCAATTGAGATACTTGGGGGAGGAAAGCAATAGTCAATCGGTAAAATATGGGGAGTGTTTTCAAGTGATGAAACAATTCTGTGTGGTACCTGAAGCTCTATAGAGCTTTAAGGGCAAAGAGTAGAAATTGCTGTATAAAATAAAATTATTGAGATGCTCTGAGGATCTTGGGATGTTAGGCAGAATTTGGCAAAACAAATCTGACTGCATTATAAATGTATAACATCACCTCACTGAAGTGGTTGGGGAAAGGCTCTGGTGTAAATTACTTTGAAAATGGAGTTTATAAGACTAAAGGCAAAAGGAACTGTATATACACTGTATTATAGTTCACAGAGTTTCTAATTTGTTAACAAATCTAGTACCACTATCCATCAATATGAGAATTGAACAGTTAAGTAAATGTATGGTAGATAGTAGAAACCGCGTTTCCTACTGTTGGAAGAGGAGTTTACAGATAAGCAATGTGAGGCAGCAAGAATTATCCATTTATTAATGAAGTAAGTAGGAAACTTTGGTAATAAGTCATGGTTACCTTAATACAAATACATATTGCTGCATATAGAAATATTTGTGGGCATGTGTATATACACAGGATCCCTCACTTGCTCATTCAAATGAGAGACTCTAGAAGAAAAACACTCTAGTAACAATGAGCACACACGAGCCTTTATCTTGGTTTCTAATATCATCCTCCAGTAAAAAGAATAGGGGTTTCTTGGAGATATGACTTATACTAGGACTGGGATAACAAATGTACAATATGAACCTGGAAAATGTTTTAATGCCCAAAAGTAAAGAAGTCTTCCAAGGAAAAAAATGCAATGCTGTACTGTTTTCCACATACAAACAGTCAACTGTGACAACAGTAAATAGCATAAGTTCTGGAGTTAGCCTGTGTAGACTTTAATGATACTCTTTTTTTCTTCCTAAATTGGGATGTTGAAAAGTTTACTCAACTCCTCTGTGCTTTATTTTATTTGCATAATTAAAATAATATGTTTTACCTCATAGGTACATTTTATTACCCTTTAGAATTAATTTGAGGATCAGTATTGATCATTTTTATTCATAGTGCAATACTTTTCTCAAAATAATGTCTCAATTAGGTCATCTGAATATGATCTATACTGTCTGTTTTATAACTTTGGTTCATACTGAATGGCGCCCTTTAATATGATTTAATATTATGGAATGATACTAGGTAATTTGTAATACTTTAGTCATCGAGGGGAGGCCACAAAACACTGGTGTCTTCCATATAATAGTTCTTATTCTTATAACTATATTCAATATATAAGCTAAACCCATTGTTTTTATTTTTTTAAACAAGACATTTTCTACTATAAGATATAAGGGAACGAGAATAGAATCTCATGTCAGTCCTATAGGTACATTTAGTAAGCATGGAATGTTAAGTTTATTATTTCTAAGACACTTGGTCCAAAGTCTGTTTAATTTCTGTTTGTAGGATTAAGTCACCGTTGTTGTACTGAGATGAACAGAATCACCTGGAGGAAACTGCCAGGGGGTTGATTACCAAGTTTTCTTGAAAGTCAATAGATCTTTTTTTTTCAGCAGCCTTTTCCACTAAGGATATCCTTAGGGTATCTATTGCTTGAAGAACATTATTATTTATAAGTTTTTCCTTTCTCTGAGAAGCCCCACCATGAAAATGAAACCTACTGGTTAAGAAAGAAAGTCAAACACATTTGTAAAGCCCAATGAAGCACTTGTAAAGTACACTTTCGGTTCAGATACACTCATATACTTAAACCTGTTGTGAATTTAGAACTAAAATTATCAGTTTGTTTCAAAGGAAAATGCATCATCTTGACGTAAAGACCACATTTTTGAAATATGTTATTTGAATCAAATTAAAGAGTTGATAAGAAAGTTAAATCAGTTTTGTAGTAACTCCTAACATCTCTTCAAGCCTGTGTTCAGGTCTATCACTCTTATTTAAATAGCAACATATTTAGTGAGCAATAGTTTTAAAAATAACTTGTAATAATTCATCCAGTGATGGATGAATCAGCATTTTAAATATTTTAGTCAATGTAAAAAAGATTGCTTACTCTAATTATAGAATTTAAATTAGATCTAAAGGTCACTTAAATGGGCTGTCACTCACACTTTATCCTTTCCAAAGAAAAGTATTGATTATTGGTCATAGCACTCTCACTGTGAACATCAAGTTCACTGGCACTTGACTTCTCAATGTTCCCCAACAGCTCCCCAGGCAGCGACTCTCAATAAATCATGCTTAGGAGTCAAGATGAATCCTATTTTTCATCCTGTGTTCATACATTTTTTCCCTTTGTCACATTTGCCTCTGAGGATATTATCCTGATTCTGCTCCAACAGTTCCAGGAATAAAGAAATTCTTATGGTACATGTTCAAAACAACATCATTCGTTTTGGTAAAGTTACTAATATTGAACCATTTCTTTTTAATTTTAACCCAAAAGGACTAAACCATTAATCCAGCCATTGACCCGAATCCACTTTCTTTAAACCACTAAAATGAAAGTTAAATTACATTCTGACTTGAGAAATGGTGCAATATATTTGCTGCAAAAGAAGCCTGGAAATTTTGCAGCCATGTACACATAGGAAGTAGATGAAAATGGCTCAAAGAGTTCACCAGTGTTGGCAAACTGTGGCTGTCTCGTGTCAGATAATGGTGAACTACATAGTAATTTATCCCACAAAGGCACACAGTATACAACATTAAAATAGGATTGGATAATTGCAATCACAATGCCATTCAAAAGTTTGGAATAAAAAGATGATGAGAATCACTGGTCCGTGGTAATTCTGGATTTCAGGCAACAATTGTTGCCAGGTCTTCCATAGAGAAAAAAAAAAAACTTCTTTTCATAAGTAGTTGCTCATATTTTATTTCCCAACCTGCTTCTCAACAGCGTAAAATTGGAAGCCCAAGTCCTTTTTTTATATTATTTTTTAATTTTTGATTTCCTTCTTTTTGCTCCAAGCCAGTAGTGCTTTTGCCAGTACAACCTCATTAAAAGTTTATAGTTTTCTTATACACCTGATGCGGGTTCCCTCAATGCGCCAGAAGGCACATCCATATTGTATCTCTCTACTTTGGTTTTCAGATCAGGCCACCTCAGGTTGAAATACCTCAACCTTAAAACTCTTAAAAGTCTTTTTTGGTCAACTTAAGAATGAGTGTTAGGTCCTTCTTTAAATCTTTCAAATGTCTTAACAAGGACCTTTAGAGCTAAAACCTTGATTTGAATTTTGATACTAGGTTTCATTTTACTTTATGAATCTTTATCAACAGATGAGACTGAAGATGAAATTGTTATTTGGCAAGACCTGGTTCGTCTCTATTTCCAATAAATCCTGACTTGCAAATTAAACAATTTCTTCATTAGGTCATCTCTCTCTTCTCTGGTCACAGATTACTTGGGCCAACCAATTGACATTTATAATATCGTGTTTGGTTGCATTACTCAGATGTTCATGTATATTAAATACATTTTCTGTCTTCCATATTATTGCAGACAACCATTTGGTTAATTGTTCTGCCACTACTTTAATAACTGTAGCTGCTCCAACCTGGTAAAAAATGAAATACTTTTTTCCCACTGTTATCCAGCACTATTAAAATTTAGAGCATGATTTTCCCATTCTTTGCTGTTTTTCCTTGCCACATTTCCAGCCTCAGCATGGTTCCTGCCAATTCAAGTGGTTTTACATTATTGTTAAGGCAGACCTTCCCTCTCAGCATCAATTTTTCTGTGTGTTTGTTCTTGCTGCGTGGAAAATCGTCTCAAAATGCACTGACTTAAAACAAGAATTATGTTTTAATTCTCACAGAGCTGTGGGTCGACAGGGCAGAGTTTGTGATCTGAGCACATTCATCTGTATCTGGACAGTTTCAAGTGGTCTCAATCAGCTTTCAGGAGGTTAGCAAGGCTGGATGGTGTGGGCGAAAACCTTCATATGTACATCTTCTGATTCACTCTGCTTCAACCGGAGAAATGGCTAAAAGTGTCTCATCACCCAGCAGGCTCTCTTACACTTTCTCACTGACTGGGAAAAACATTGCTAGCAGTGAATGTGTTGGAAGGCAGTTCTCCAAGGGCCTCTTTGATACATAAAGCCAATGTCAGTTTCCTCTCTAACTGCTAAACAGCTACAATCTGAATGGCACATATTTGAGGTTTTTGTTGTTTCTTTGGCAACACCTATATTGATCATATTTATTATACTAGGGTAAACATGGTAACAACCAAATATGGAAATCTCAGGGGAATATACAGAAAAAAGTTTAATTTTCCCTTAAATCACAGTTTAGGTGGAACAAATGGAACAGGAAATAAGGATCTTTGCTTCAAGTTATATTTCAGGGACAAAAAAAATTCCATCAAGCCTAGTGCTCAAATATTTGGGATTTTGGAGCTTTATCCTACGCAGTGACTGGCTGACAGCAAGAGAGACAATGGGGAAGTCACAGACACTGTTAACCATTTCAAGTAGCAGGTGACACACATCATTTTTACTTACTTCTCCAGAGGAAGAGCTCTGCAATGTACATGACCCCCAATTGATATAAATGGCATGGAAACCATACTTTAATAGTGTTCCAAGGAAGATGAGACAACTGTTATTGAATAATCACCTAGGTTTTGCCATAGTATTACTTTAATAACCCAATTCTGTTTTTTTCCTACTAAATGCTCATTTATTTTGTGATTTTAAAATTGTAATACATATTAAATAAAGTGTCTCATTTTAGGTAAAATTTTAGTATTCCTAAGTATCTAATATATACTTAAAGGATATTGATCCTTCTCTTTACATAAATAACAATTCTGAAAGGAAAATGCCAGATAAAATATATGAATTCTAGCTTCATCATTGCAAAACAGCTGAAACTCCACTTTAGTCAAACAATTTCACTTTTTCTCTTGAACCGAAGGCCCAAATAGTTATAATAATATTGATAGGAAGAGAGTAAAGAGGGCATTTCCAAACATGTGCATTATGTAATCACAGTGCTCATAGGGAGTGGCTGGTAGGGAAAGCCAGTAGTCTCAGTGTCCAGGGATCATTCAGAAAGCGATTGACCGCAGGAGAATAGGTGGGCCTTTCAGAACTGCATAGGTATTTAAGACCTTCAGTTCATCTCGTATTAGGGGATGATTTCTTCTCTGGCCAGTGTGCCTGAAAGCTAATGCTCTAGTCAATGCACTGCCTGGATAGGTCAGATTCCGGGTCTGGCTAACTCAAACTTGATTCTATTTTCTTATGTTCCTCATTTCTCTTTGTGCCGTCTGATGGCACTTTTAAGGACCTATATGTTTCCTGCCTGCAACCATTATTAATTATCAGACCCCACAGTATGGCTAATGCCTTTATCAGACAATCAATCTTGGTTTTCTTGTTACTGTTAAAATTGCATTTGAACCATGATATTTCTGCTAAACTGTGTTAATAAGGAGTTTTACTGTTATACCTATAGATCATAAAATAATAAGAGGAATTTGCCTTTAGAAACTCATATGAATTGTTTATGTAACTAAATGTTTTCCTTAACTATATGTGAAGATGTGGCTTTACTACTCATAATTAATACCTTCACTTAAAATGGAGATCCCTATTCAAGATGAGATAAAAAGTGTACAACATTGCAGGTTTGCTGAGACAAAGAAATAGGGCCCAATGAAAGAACAGATCAAAACTGCAGAAAAAGAACTAAGTAACAAGGAGATAGACAACCTATCTGATGCATAGTTCAAAACACTGGTAATTAGGATGTTCATAGAACTGATTGAGCTCAGTTGCAAAATGAGGGAAGAAATGAAGGCTACACAAAATGAAATAAAGCAAAACATTCAGGGAACCAATAGTGAAGGGAAGGAAGCCAGGACTCATAGCAATGATTTAGAACAGAAGGAAGAAATAAACTTCCAAATGGAACAGAATGAATAAATAAGAATTCAAAAAAAAAAAATAAGGAGAGGCTTAGGAACCTCTGAGACAAATTTAAGCACTACCACTTCTGAATAATACGAGTGCAAGAAGGAGAAGAACAAGAGCAAGATATTGAAAACTTATTTGAAAAAATAATGAAGAAAAATGTCTTCAATCTGGTAAAGGAAATAGACTTCCAGGAAGTCCAGGAAGCCCAGAGAGTCCCAAAGAAGTTGGACCCAAGGAGGAACATATCAAGGCACAACATCATTAAGTTACCCAAGATTAAAAATAATGAGAGAATCTTAAAAGCCACAAGAGAAAAGGAGACAGTTACTTACAAAGGAATTCTCATAAGACTGTCAGCTGATTTCTCAAAAGAAACCTTACAGGCAAGAAGGGGCTGGAAAAAAGTATTTGAGTCATGAAATGCAATGAACTACATCCAAGGTGACTCTATCCAGTAAAGCTATCATTTAAAATGGAAGGGCAGATAAAGTTCTTCCCAGAGAAGGTAAAGTTAAAGTAGTTCATCATCACCAGGCCCTTATTATATGAAAAGTTAAAGGGACTTATCTAAGAAAGATAAGAGGATCAAAAACTATAAAGAGTAAAAAGACAACAAATTCACAATTATCACCAACTGAACCTAAAAAACAAAAACTAAGCAAACAACCAGAATAGAAACAGAATCACAGAAATGGAGATCACATGGAAGGTTATCAGCTGGGAGGGGGAGGGGATAGAATAGGGGAAAAGGTACAGGGAATAAGAAGCATAATTGGTAGGCAGAAAATAGACAGGGGGATATTAAGAATGGTATAGGAAATAGAGAAGCCAAAGAACTTATATGTATGACCTATGGGCATGAACTAAGGTTGGGGAATGCTGGAGAGTGGGGGATGTACAGGGTGGAGGGAGGATAAGGGGAGAAAAATTGGGACAACTGTAATAGCATAGTCAATAAAATATACTTTTAAAAAGTTTAGTGCTATGATTAAATCCCTCATGCTCTGCAGAGCTTTGAAAATAATGGTTATACTGTTCTAAAGGCACAGTTTGCTTAAGTTTTAATGCAGCATGTGCTACGAGAGAGCTGAGGTTTTGCAAACATTAAAATAAAGGAATATTAAGTTCATTGGTTCTATGCCTACAAGTGTTGAGAATTATAAAATTTTGTAAATAAGATTTCTACTATAAATCAATCAGAAGAAAATTGTAACATATACTGTTTTTCAAAAACTAAGGTACCAAAACTTTGATATTATTACCTGATTGATCATTTTGGATCACTAGTATTCTGCAAACAGATGTCTAGGTTTCAGTTTGCTTGAACTTAATTTCAAGGGCATTTATTTAAGAAAATATCAATTCTTCCCTTGTATTAAACTTGTTGCTAGATTTCTGGGGAAATACTATAATAAAACACAATATAGTTATTATGGAGCTTTAAAAAGGGTTTCATGGATTGAGTAAGTGTACCTAAAAAGCAAAAATTAGATGTTCTAGCTTTTAATATGTAGCTAAATGTGGTAATATACAATTGTGCATGGAAATAGGAACAGGGGCTGATCCTAATCACTTGAAACTGTCTCACTTGTATCAATAAACAGACACATGTTCTCCTAAGTTGTATCCCACCCATTGTTTATTTCTTACTCACTAATAACATCATGGGAAAAGAACAGAGCTATTAAAAGATGAAGAAGGAATGTGAAATAAGGAACTGTAAACTTTTGTATAATGCGTATGCATTACTCATCTATATGCTTTTCTATATTCAAATCACATATATTTGTGTATTTTCCACCTTTGAAAATTTTTATTTCAGAAAATACATTCAGGCTAATATGTTCAGTTGAAAAAATACAAGGTATGTAGGATTTGCTTTTAAAATTATGTCTCATAAACATATCATGAAAACATTTTTATATCATTTTAACTTTAGCAATAAAGAAAGTAATGAAACAAAATTCAAAGCAGTTAATTTATTCATCTGATCTTAAATATTTATGAATTATGTAGAATAAAATCTCATATTTAACGTATATAAGGATACATATCCATCTAAGTATCTGTTTCCCCAATAGTTAAGACAAAATTATAAATTGATTTATGAACTGAATCATTATAACAAATTGTAAGAATCACCCATCTATCTCTGTGCCTGTCTCTCTCAGTCTCTCTCTCTCTCACACATACACACACACACACACAATAACAAACTGACCATTTTTAGTCTGTTTTTTAAATAAAAGAAAAATTGTGATTACTCTGTTTTTTGTTTCATTTTGTAAAAAAATAGGTTTATCTATTTCAATTTCTTCTCATTTATTTATTGGTATTTTTAAAGAGAGAAAGAAGGGGGGAGAGAGAGAGAGAGAGAGAGGGAGAGAGAGAAGCATCGGTTTGCTGGTCTACCCATTCATACATGCATTGGTTGATCCTTTTATGTGCACCGATGGGAGACAAGACCTGCAACCTTGGCAAACTGAGACAACTAAAGAAATAGAAAAAAGATGATCTGAGGCTTTCCAACCACCCCTTTAATATTGCACTCCCTCTTGAAGAGGGGGCACTTCAGAGTAGTGAGAACAGAATAAGTGCCTTTGGTACATAATGGAAATTTAATTTTCTCCTCTACTCTATTCAGAGTAACCTAGGGCTCCTCATGACAATCAAAACATTATCTTTTGACGTCAAAAAGAGACTCACCAGGCCCCATCAGCTGCTGGCCACTGCTTTCCCTGATTTCCGAACCCAAAAGGGGCAACACCCAATGGGGACAGTCCCTTCTAAGTAGCCAGATTTGTTAGCAAACTCAAGGTGTTTGTCATTAAGGGCTTCAAGTCAAGAATGAGACCTAGTTGCCATTAGGTGGTTTTATTCACTTGCAATATGTAAAGGAGACAGGGGATTCACATGCTAAACTCTGTCTCCCCAAAGGCAGACTTAGGCATTTTTTTTTTATCTGTACTATTTGGTTAATTACATGTTAATTTCTTCTTTACACTTAGCTAAACTTATCCAGTTGTGGTTCTGGTCAAGGTCAAGCTCATAAGCTCATTCACTCATCTGGCTGAAGCTGCATTTGCAAAATTCTGTCCTATATTTTGACATTTAGCAAGAATAGAGTATAGTAAGACTCCCCAAACTTTGAGAGCCCTGTCCTATCTAACCACACTATAGTCTAACATTTGTAGGGCAAGGCAGCCCTGTTTTTGAATTCCCAATTTGGAAATGCAGGCAGGATTTTCACATTATGGTCTTGATGCAGAATTTATTTCTTTTACCAAAATACTCAGTTTGTGCTCTTAATGCATTCAAGTAATTGGATGAGACCCACTCACATTCCAGACAGTCATCTGCTCTTCTTAAAACCTATGTCTACGTGGGCATGTGTTTATGTAGAGAGAAGACTGAGACACAGAACTGATGGGTTCCACAGCAAATACACATATATGATCTATTGTAGCAGATCATAAATACTTATTTTATCACTAGCCATTAATAGTCAAATTGTGTGTGTGTGTGTGTGTGTGTGTGTGTGTGTGTGTGTGTAAATCAATTGATGTAACTCTGGCAGGTGATTCCAGATTCTAAATTACTGCCATAACTAACTGAAGAAGTATTTTATAAAGAGTGACTATGAAGAATGAATTATTTTGTCTCTTAGAAGATATCTGGTTTAGAATCTGAGGAAAGAACATGCGAGAGTCAAAGAATAATTGAATGAAATAGTCTTAATTATTAAGGCATAAATAATGTGTATAAAGAGAGTTTTGGTGCTATTTTGTTTTTTAGTTTTAAAAACTAAATATTTCATATCATTGGATCTGAAACACCTAAGTCCATATCTAATTGTTTGGACTTTAAAAAATTCACTACTAACACCAAAATTTTTATGTATTGCAATACAGATAACATAACTTTTTACCAAGCTAGAAAATCTATAAGAAATGTTTTTTAAGCTCATAAAGGATTTTTTGTGTATGTGTTTAAACTTGTAATCAATGCAACTACTCTGACCTTTCTTGATACTTAGTCTTTAGCTCTTTAGATTCCATCTTATTCTATTTACTTCTCTCTTCCAAAGCTTAAAATTAAGTCCTATTGTCACTGAGGAAATTGTACTGACCATGTTTCTTCAATAAAGAGCTTCTTTTTAGACAGTTTTTACCCCCAAACCTCTGGTAAGTTATCATATAATTAAACTCGATTTAACCAACACTTAATAGTTCAGAGAAAGTAATTTAGTGTGGGAAAAATGAATAGGGACAGAAGACTGTAATTCTGCTTCATTTAATATATTTTTTTAAATTATTAAGAACAGTCTCCAGGGGATTTTGTTTGTTTGATATGTAAGTAAGGAGCCCTGAACCAGTTAATCTCTCAGACCAGGTTATCAGCAAACTTTTTTTTTTTACTCTATGTTTTTTCCATTTTATGACAGAAAATTCATAATGCATTCAGAGGTAGAGAAAATCATATCATGGGCTTTAGGTGTCCGTTCTCTAACTGTAACCATTGTCTCTATGGCCACTTTTCTTTCATTGCACCCACGCCTGTTCCTGTTTCCTGCCCACTGAATTATTTCTATGCCAACCTGTATATATTACCATAGTTATATTTTAGAAGAGTCACAGTATTTTCTGTATGTTTAAAAGATATAAAATATTTTTTAAAATACATAGTACTATAATCACATCTTTTAAAAGCCAAGATTAATTTCATGATATCATCAAACATCCTCTCATCATCCACATTTCAATGATTGTCTTTATTCCCCGCCCCCCCCAGATGATTAGAGAGAGTCAGTCTCTAAGCCAGTTTTTATTTGCCCTCTTAAGTGTTGTACATTCCAGTCATGGTGATTGTATCCCCATGAAATAATAGTTTAATATATTTTTTTACTCTCCAAATTTCCCATCAAGTGGTTGTTAGGTCTGGAGGATTTGCTTTGACTTACACTTGTTGTCTTGGATGAGACTGTTTCATAGGTAACATCTTATGCTTTCATCAGATGGTACTTAATATTCAATTATCTCTTTTTGTGATGTTAACAGCCATTGATGATCATTTACTAGAGCCATTATTGCCTTAGAGTTTTTGCTAATTGGCAATATTGTCATTCGGTCATTCCTTCTTCATTTATCAATAGCAGCTCTATTGAGGGGACTTTCCCATAGCAGCTATTTGTTTACTCTGAATTATGGTTCACAGTTGGAAAGACAGGGTAAATGCTTAGGATCTCCCCCCTTTATTTACTAGTTTTCAGTATAAAGAGTTGATTTGCTGGTATCCTGCAAAATTGACTACTGAGTTTTTTTCCTACTATCTTTATCTAAATATCTAAATGTTAATATTTAAATCATAAACATATATTTAATATGTTCAGTACACTGTAACTATTATTTGAATTGAAACTGATGGCCTCCAGAGAGGAGGAGGGTGGGGTCATAGGTGAAAGGGGTGATGGGGAATAAAAGATACAAACTTCCAGGTGCAAAATAAATGTCACTGTGATATAATATACAACACAAGGAAAATACTTAATAATATTGTAACAACTTTATATGGTGACATATGGTTACTATACTTATTGGGTTGTTGACGTGATAAGGCATATAAACATCAAATCACTATATTGTGTACCTGAAACTAATATAAAATGGAATGTCAACTACAATAAATAAAAAATGTCTTGCTTTTCTTTTTAATTTTAACATAGAACAACCTAGAAACAATGTTTAATTTAATAACAAGAAGACTCTGTGCAGCCCGATTGTGGTTTCTAAATTGTTTCCTATTAAAAGGAATCGGGATCACCTTCCGGAGAGATGGCTGATTCCCTTTCTAGTGCAGATAATAGACAAAGTGAACACAAAATACTTTGTTACAAAACAAAGAAGCTGTCAGAGATTATTTGGCTTATACCAACAGGTCAGAAAGCAATCTTATGAGATTCTACTCACCAAAGGCAGAACAATTTGAGTATCTGCAATCTTTTTATGTAAAGGACAAGATAGTAAATGTTTTAATTGATGCAGGCGCATTGGCTCAGAGGCTTTAGTTTGCTGACCTGAGTCTCGGCACTTCAAATTCTTCAAGTGTGAATTGAAGATAATACTATAAAGACTAAATAATATTCATTCAAAAACATTTATTAAGTTTTATATAAGATGATTGGTTCTATATTTACCTAAGATATTTAGGATATATTCAATTATGTATGGTTGCATAGTAAACTTTCCCAAAACTTAGTGACTGAAAACAGCAAACGTTCCATTATATCTCTTGATTTTGTGGGTGAGTAAATAGGGCGGGGCCAGATTCCAGACAAGCCTCAGCTGGACAATTCTTCGGTTTCATTGAGTGTTGACTGGTATAAATTGATAAAATTCAGCTGAGAGTGACCTGGCTGGAGTGTTCATGATGACTTCATGCATATGCATGGAATGTGCCAAATGGTTGGAAGGCTAGAAGTGGCTGGACCCTTTCCCCTCCCCACGAGGCCTCAGTGTTTCCCAGTGTGGCTGCTCTGGGTGCAAAATGAGGGCTCCAAGAAAGACCAATGCAGAAGCTGGTGTTTTTCTTATAGACTAGTTTAGAAACTCTTATGCCACCAACAAGTGAAATAAATCACAGGCCAGTACAGAAGGAATAGGAGGGGAATTAGACAACACATCTCTTACAGATCCGTGGTTCTTTTCAATCTGGCAGAGCCTGCTGGCAGGTCACAAATTCTTTATATGTTTCATCTTCTCCCCCTGACTTACACAGTCTCCTCCAAGTATCTTATCTTCTATTTTAGAAAATCAAATCCCAGTGTATAGGAGGCTTTTTCAATGTAGTTCCACATGCATGGTCTCACCCAGTCTAAAAACTCATGAGTTAAACACATTATTTACCTTGTAAACACCCAGCACACAATAGTGAGCCAATCAAAGGATAGTTGTAAAAGACAGGTACAAGTCATCGGGGCTGGGGGATGCTGAGCAGATAGCAGTTATTAGTGGCGTGAAATGCTGAAATCCAACTGGACATGTGTTATTAATTCTTTGCTTAGGGCTTACTCCTCCTCCCAGAAAGAGAATTCTCTGTAGATCTTGATGTCACCCTCTGGGTCTTATTTCTATTTTATGAGTCATCTTTTATTTTTCATATGAAAAGGTCTAGATTTATCGGTGAATATATTTGGGTCAGCTCCTGCTTATAGTACATGAAAGATCCAGAGCCTTCTTTTTATGATGAGCTGATTCCATTTCTTTTAGTTGAAAGTGTTACAATACTTTTAAAAATGTCATAATTCCTTGTATTACATTATACTTCACTTTGGTGGTCAGAAGCCGCACCTGCACTTCTTTCTGCAAAAGTTACCCTATTTATCAGGCTGACAGAGAGGGTGTTCTGTGAAAACACTGTTACCATCTAAAATGCTTTTTTAATCTTGTTTGTGTGATAATGTCGGAGGTCCTCTTATGCAGAAAAGAGTTTTTAAGAATCACACCCTAAGACTCTTAAGGCAAGAGTCAAGAAAATCTCTCTCTACCTCGTAGCCCTGGGGACACAAAACAAGAATACTTCCACTTGTCTGGGGCAGGATGGGTAGGAGTATCTCTATAGAAAATGGACATTGATGCAACATTCTCAATTCCACAATTTCCCTTAAAACTTTTTTGCATGTGTGTCTAGGCTGTTTATATGCAACTGGAGATGAGTAATGGGTATTTTTAATCAAACAGCTGTGTGAACAATCCTATACAAAGGATTCTAAAGGCACTACTTAGACCAATAAGGACAGCTTGAGGGTGTTTTTTATCGAGGGTGTTTTTTATCGATTGCCCTTGGCTGACTTTCTAGGCTTTTTCTCACCTGACTTTCTAAGATCAACAAAAATGCATCCTTCTATACTCTGTTACATATTTTAACACATTATTATATTTCATCAAAGATTATATTATCATAATCATCTTACTCTAGCAAAATATAGTTTGAAATGTATTTAATTATTGCTTTCCAATCACAGAGGGCAGATAAAATATGTTCAGCAAATGTATCATGATAATTAAATTTTGTATCATGATAACAAAATGTATCATGAATTATTCTAGGGTCATGCATATATGCAACTGCAAAAATATACTCTCAAAAGTCATATCAGATAGGTGCTTTTATTTCTCCTTTATTAATAAAAAATGAGTATTTGAAGATGTCACCTAATTCCTCAAAGTCATGTAACTCCTGATTATCAGAGCTGAGGTTTTTCCTCCTTATTAGCTCATATAGTCTTGAAAGGGAAAAGAAAGATTTTTTTATTGTTTTATTTATTTTTAGAGAGAGAGGAAGGGAGGGAGAAAGAGAGGAAGAGAAACATTAATGTGTGGTTGCCTCTCAAATGCCCCCAACCAGGGACTTGGCCTGCAACCCAGGCATGTGCCCTGACTGGGAATCAAACTGACAACTCTTTGGTTTGCAGCCCTCACTCAATCCACTGAGCCACATCAGCCAGGAAAAAAGAAGTATTTTAAATGACATTAATTTTATGTGATGAAATGTGGCTTCTATTTCCAAAACAAAAGTCCTCTGCATAAACCATATGCATTTGTAGACTTTGTATTTTTAGATGTTTGAATAGCTATGCAACTGGAAATTTGTTTCAGGGAACAGAAATATCAGAGATAGTTGCCAACTGTGTAAGAAATGAGAGATAATGGCACAGAAGTGATGACAATTTGCAAGGTACCAGTTAAAGGATATCAGTTCTCTCCTATTGCTGAATATGAGCTCAATTCTCAGGAAACACATAAAAAGAGAACTAAAATTAATTAAGGTTTCACCAAGGTACAGACCTTGTGCTAAGTGTTTCATATGCGCATAAGGAAGAAATTTCTTCATTTGGCTCTTAAAGAACATGTACTTCTTTAACATGAAGGAATACCTTCTTTAAGCATGACTCAAATTACTTCTAATAAAATTGCATCTGTTAATTCTCTTGAAAGGCCATATTAAAGAACATGTTTTGCTGACTTCATATTAAAATATCAGGACACATATGTTGAGAATGAAAATTATGTTTCACTAAACATTTCACTAAGAATTCAATAAAATAAGATATAGAAGTCAACAATTTTATGTCAGTATAATTCATGATATATTTAAATCACTATTTCTGATATGATACATTTTGTGTGTTACTTGATGTTAGAGAAGCAAAGCACAGAAAAAAGTTGTTAAAGTTACTTAATTAGAAAGATATCCATCAAGATTAGTTGAAATAAAGAAAATGTATTTTATGAAAATATATCAAGAGTGAAAAAGGGGAAGAGAAAATGCATTCCTTTAAGTCCAAAAAAGAAAAAAAAATTATTGAGAGGTAATTTATAGAGAGAGAACTTTACAGGCTAAGATTGTCAGCTTAACAATAAATTGGTCGCTACGCCAGGCACTCGAAGCAATACGCACAGAAAGTGTGCATCTGCCCACAGACCCCTGTCTGTCTGTCTGGGCGGTTGCATTGTCTTCATAAGCAACAGGGCCCTGATATGATTTAAACAAATTGTTATATTCAAATGCAAAACAGAATGTCCTGCGATGTCTTACAGATCAGGGTAAAGCAAGGTCTCTTCTCTTTAAAGCAGCAGATGAGCCTCTCATTATCTGAGCTTGCAACCCATGCAGCAAAACTTTGACAAAAGTGATGTCTTCATTTTCCATGGGATGAAGCACTTTCAGGATATAAAGAATATTCTGCAAGTGGGTTGAATGTAAGCAATGAAAAAAAATGCCTGTTCAGCTTAAATATAGTAATGATAGTAGGACATTTAGGTGGTAGTAGCTGGTAATACTTGACTTTGTCAGTGGCTAAATATTTTTAATACAATGCAGAGATATTTATTAAATAGTGGTGGTAAAGAAGACATATTTAAGGTTTTTGATTGCAATATTTCAGAAACAGATTGGACCTAAGAATTATAAATTAATTAAAATAAATTTGGTAACCTTTTGATTATTTCTTCAAACCTTGATTTTTAAACATATGGGGTGATGTAGATTTTTAATGATCACATATTATAGCAACAACATATTTTGGTAAAGGGAAAGCATATGTTGAAAAATCTGAGATTATATTTTCCCAGGTGAGTAAAGTGGAGACATATTCTATATTAATTCACATTTATTTCCAAATAATATACTGATTGCTTGCTCTGTACTAAGCAATATCTTTTGTAATTGTGAAGAACAATAATCACGCTTTCCCGTGTAGGTTAAAAAAGGCAGTTACAGCACTTTTTACCTAAGGAGTCACTTGAAAAATGTTTATTATGTTTTGCTTTCAGTTTCAAATTAATCAAATATTGTTTTTTAAGAGATGTAAGAAACTCAAAGTAAAATAAGTCATTTTAATTGAATCATTATTTACATTAAGTCTGTATAAAATATTGAAATATTATCATATCTATGTGTCTCAGGAAAATGTAACCAAAATTATTAGCTCAAAACTATTTCATGAATTTAACATATAATGTTTTACCTATTTTGAGTCCCTTGTAGATGCCTTTGGCCAGTAAAAAGGATCTCAAGAAAAGCTAGGTCATAGCATATTAAACATTTTAATGTTCATTCTACCATCTGAAATATTTATTTTATGGAAACATTTACTTTATTTTATTTGCATTTATTTTTAAGGAAACATTAAAATGCAGATAGGGCTTAACAAATAATTTAAAATACTTTTATTTATTTTCAAAATGCATGAAGTTGTACCCAAAGACTTTGCACCTAAAGAATTTTTTCTTTTAATTATTGTAAAAGATATCACCTTATTTTTGAACTAGATTTCCTTATTAGCTTTACATTTTTAATATATGCATGCTGAAAATAAATACATATTTCTTTTAATGTTGAAATCCATGTTTTTCTCATTATTCCCCATTAACCTGTAACGGGTTAGTGATTATGTGCCTTCTGTGAACAGAAAGAGATTAAAGTCTTCTGTTTTAACCTGCAATACTACAAATGATTTTATTACTAAAGAAATTTTACATGAATGTGTAAATTGAATGTGCGTATGTGTGTTTCTGCAGGAACTTGTCTTTCAAAATGTTCGGTTTCAGTCAATAATAAATAGTACTTCTCCTCCATCTTTTCTCTCTCTTCCCTCCCTTCTTCTCTCTTTTATTAGGCACAATAATCCCGCACAAAAAAGATATTCATGTTTTGATGTTTCATGATTCTATGCTGATGTTACCTTACAAACATAAGGTAATAAGTACTAGATGCAGGATATTAAAATGGGGGGATTATTCTCCTCTGTCCAAGTAAACCAATCAAATCATATGAGACATTAACACTGAGACTTTCCTGACTAAGGTCAGAAAGAGAGATAGGATGATGGAAGAGAGTCAGAAAGATGCGCTATTGTTCACTTTGAAAATGGAGGAAGGCCTAGAGTCAAGGAATGTGTGTGGTGCCTAGAAGCTCCTCCTGAGCCTCCAGAAAGGAACACAGACCAGGCAATACCTTGGTTTTAGCCCAGTGGGAACCATTTGGGACCTTCTTACTTCCAGACCTACAAGAAAACACATTTGTATTGTTTAAGCCACTCAATTCGAAGTAATTTGTTACAGGAACAATAGAAAACTAATATATTGTCTCTCTTTTCATTTTACTAAAAAGCTATGTGCCACCATATTTAGCATATTTTTGGGAGAAGGGGAACAGTATGATTGTAGATATATTTAATGATTGATATGAAATAAAAAACAGTTATTCATTTCAGAGAATTTTAACATGTGGCTTGTAGCACACACAGCAGAACATGTCACTTTGTCTGACTTACCGCTGGTTAAAGATGAGAGGCAAAGTAACTTTTTTGCATCTAGTTGCGTGTCTGATCTAGAACATACATCAGTATTCTATTCAGGACAGTTCACACTGCTTATATCACATCATTTCTTGTTCTAAAGACAGTGTGGTGTCAGAAATGACCTCATCAAAATAATAATGAAGTGAAGTGAGAGCTATTATTGTAAATAAATTCCATGGAGAAAAAGAAGGGTGCATTGAGACATTACTTGATCAACTATCTTAAAACAAGGCAAAATCATAGCTTAGTATGGGATAATTAGATGCGCTTGTAGAGTTCATCAGATCTAACACAGACATGCATGCAATTAAATGGAATTTTTCAGACAGCCTGACTCCCAGTTTAATTTCCCTGCTATTTCTCTTCCCATGAATTACTCATAATTTATTTATAAGGCTAGTGACCTTTTATTATTACAGCAACTTATCATTTAACAAGTTTTTGTAATATGCATTCTAAAATCCATACAGGTTTAATAATTTAATATTTAGCTGTGGCATTTTTAAGTTTTCTAGGAATATATACATATATACCTGGAAGACTATATAACAGATGTCCCTTGAAGGTTTTTCTATGTCAGCCTAATTAATTTTTCAAAATATATTTTATAAATTATAACTAAAATAAAAACTAGAATGTATAATTTCAGATTATTACTTATAACTATTCACAGCATTTAGACAAATTGGATTTCTTGTTCATGTAAGTTCCCCCTTTCCTTATCTTGCCTTCCTGGATCAGGGATACTAATTTAACCCCTGTGTGACTTTCCTCCTTACAGTAAACATATTGTTTTGTCTTTTCTAACACCAGTTCTCCAATTCTCCGACACCGGCTGGGTGTCCAGTACTTCAGTCCGGTTGGGACACTGCGTACCCAGGGTCAGCATCATCTCCACAGGCTGAAGGCTCAGTCCCACTAGACTGGCCTCACTTCAGACACCAGCTGCAGTGGGGTGCCCAGTCTACGTGCACCTTCGGCTGACATGGCTACTGTGCCAGAGTCCTGGGACCAAGACAAAAATATATATTACATATTATATATAATATATATATACCAGATTTTATATATTTGTTATATCATATCACCATTTTATGTTTCTAGGCCTTTTAAAACTTTCAATATGGACTTGAACTTTTCTGGTTCCTGAATAAGAGAAAGCTGATTGTACTTCAATTCGTGGGGGGAGGAGGTATTCATTTCTTGTATAAATGCATGTTTGGGTAAAAGATACTAGAGTCATAGATAACAGCCAGGAAAACCTACCAACCTATCGGGTAACTTTGATAGCTTCAATAAGTTCATTACAAAATATTCAGTACTGGTTCAAAAAAGTAATTTGGTTAGTGTTATTCCTGCTGGAAAAAAATAGCTCAGACATAGACTTTGCTCTGCTTTTCTCTGTAAGTGGCATACAGGGCTCTGTGATGAAGCGTGTGTGTGTGTATGTTGATGGGAATGGGGATACCACATGTCGTTTCAACTAAAATGGCATCAACATGGTTCATTCATCGTGAGAATATGTGGTGGGATGAAATTTTATAAATGATGCAGACACACAGAAGAATGTAATGTGATCCTTGGCCTTAAAACACCTATAATGTGATGAAATAGTTATCACATTATCACTAGTTGAAGAAAAATTGTCATTTGTTTTTCTGAAAATTAACTTGTACACCAGGAAGTCTCGAAAACTGATTTCTTTCTCTATCACTGTCCCATGAGCCCTGTGACAAATTGCAATGCCTCCTTTTTGTCTCTTTGTTTTGTGGTCTGCCCAAGGTATTAATAGAAGTCCTATATGTTCCAAACATTTTCTTTGTAATATCTTTTATACAGTCAATGGTGTAAGAGCAGTATTTACGTAACTTAATCTTTTTTATGTAATGGCCCATCACATTTACTGACCAAATGTTTATTTTAATGGACTCCCACATAGTAATCCCTAAACTGTACTACATTAGAAATAAAGTTTAGATTTTTTAAGTTGCCCCAAAATTTAAGAGTCTTTTGCTACAGTCCAGATAATCTAATTAATGTGGAACCAATAAATGGAACTTATTAATGGAATAGGAGAAGTATGCAAAGAACAGTGCATATGGTTATGATTATAAATTTATACTTAAGTGCAGCTTAGGTAAATGGGATCCTTATTCAATGATTGCTTTTCTCAATCCATTAAGACTCTCTTCCATCTGCAAAAATAGATCATTGATTAAATGTCCAAAACACCAGCTTACAGTCTACTACCAGAAAGACAAGAGAAAAATTAAAGGTGATTGTTGACAAAATATTGTTGAAAAAAATCTTTGTACTGACTAGATGAAAAATATTTTAAAATAGGTACCTGAACGTAGTGTTATTTATATAATGGTGCACAGTACAGTTAGGGTATAGAATGTGTTGATTATTTTTTCTACAATTCTGACATTCAAACTTCCTAATGTCAAATTGGTTATTTCATTAAATTTCAGTAGATTATTATTTTCTTGCCCTACTATGAAAAACAGAAATAAGCAGTAAATTATAAACATATATTCTTCAAAGTGATTATTTTGACTGAATTTGCTTTTAAAATTGAGAATGTCTTCCAGTGTGTGAGGATTTGATGGTTTATATAGAATTTTGCCCTGGGAAGAGATTGCAGTATTGGCATAAAGATTGTTTTAAACTGAAGACATTCAAGATTTAACACTCGTAGACAGATGTTTTGGGGGGCTTCCTTTACCTGATTAAAAGCAGAACCTTCTGAGAGGGAGGCCACCCAAACTCCCTCTTCAGGGCAACTTCACCCCAAAGAAAGGGAGAGAATGAAATGGTCATAAATCTCCTTTTGGGGTGCATTTTACACCCAGAGAAGAGACATCAAGTGAGAAATTGAATGAATAGACATCATCACAAACTTCCTTACATTTGTTTCCCAAAAAGCTAATTTATTTTTCCCCATTAAGCCCATTTGTTTTTCCCAAGGAAGCCTGTCCTCTCTTCTCTCTCCTGTTTCTAGTTGCACAAAAAGCCACTTCTGTGCACCTGCACATTCACCTGCATAAGAATACACTTAACTCTAGTTCATCAATCTTTTGTTAGTTAATGCCCAGGCCCCTAATTGTTCAAAGATGTTGGGCAAAGTTTCTTCCCAACATTGATCAAACAGCTCTTTTAAAGTATTTTTTAAACTCACTTTCTTCAATTGATAACACGTTATCTCAATGTGCTGAATGTCAATACACATTTCATTTTACATATATATGTAAATATATTTACAACAAGAGTTAAATTACAATTTTTGGCTCAAATTTATATAGGAAAATGGATTTAAGGTATAAAAATCATAATGGCTGGTATAATAGCATATAGCCCTGAGGATGCGGTCCTCCAAGTGTGGTCCCCATACCAACAGCATCACCATCCACTAGGAGTCGGTTAGAAATGCCTCACCCCAGGCCTATTGCATCAGACTTTAGGTTGAGTACAGCAATCTGTTTTTAA
This sequence comes from Anoura caudifer, assembly GCA_004027475.1. Taxonomy (NCBI): domain Eukaryota; kingdom Metazoa; phylum Chordata; class Mammalia; order Chiroptera; family Phyllostomidae; genus Anoura; species Anoura caudifer. The sequence goes on along the minus strand of PVKU01003875.1, from coordinate 3,705 downwards.
AAGGCTTTCCAGGAGATTCTGATTCATGCCTTTTCTCTCAATATTTCTTTTCTTTCTTCTGTTTTATTAGTTTACAAATCAGGATGTGTTAATACTCTTTCAGTTTCTTTAGCTTGGTCAACAATAAACTAATGTTTTCTCATTTCAAATGGAATTATATTTCTCCGTAAATAACATAAATAAAGTAAAAAAGACTTTATGGAGATTGTCTTTTTTGTCCATACATCCATATTTCTAAGAGATGAAGGCAGACATCCAAATATCAATAGCTTTTGATTTTTTAATTTAAAAAATGTATATGTGCTCTAATCAAATACATTTTAAAACCTAGATTCTGATTAAATAAATGCAAAATTTGAAAATTTAAGGAAATTAGTGATATCACTATAATATTAGTATCAGGGTAGAATTACTAGCAAGTTAATCATATTCCATTCTTTCCAATAGTGATTATAAAATTTGAAGTCTAAAAGTTGAAAGCTAAATTATAATAAATCATTTTGTGCACATTCCATTTCAGGTTATATTGTAGAAATTAATTGTATAAGCAGGTATTCTTTTAAAGGTGAAATAATTTCCCAATTAAATATTGCTTAGTTGTGAGCTTAACTGTATAAAACTGTGATTTGTAGTAGAATTATAGAAACTCTAAAATTTGTTTTGCTACAGAGAAAGTAAAACACTTTGGGGAACTGTTTTTCTCTTATAATCAATTTTATCATAAGAAAATATTTTAAAGAAATTTTTTAAAAAACAACAAAATTCATATTTGCTTTCTAGATCACTAAGTGACAGTTTTCAAGAAATCTGTGAATAATAAAATTTATTTCAGTTTTCTTTAGCCTTTTAATTGTCCATAAATCAATAGTGTATATCAGTGTATTTCTTGTTCTTTTTCACCTATTGTTTTTTCTGCATAATGTTCTATTTACTGTTGGAGGTCAAAATACAACATCAGAAGAGAAATTGTATCTAATTTAAACATCCTGCTGAGCTGTGGCTTTAACTTAGGAATTTTTGTAGAACCAAAGGTATGGAATTTTTTATTTGAACCTTGTTTAACGTTCATTCATGTCCACGGCAATATTAAAGTTAAGCATAGTTACCTCCCTGTCTTCTGTACCTACTCTGCTTTTTATTCTCACATCAGTGCCGTTGCCATTCAGGGACCTAAACGTGAATTATCACCGCTGATCTTCAACTTGGCTCCAATGCGATTCATACGTCAAGTGATAAACGTACCTATGGCCAACAGACAAGGTTTTCTGATAAAGCTGTTCACTCAAATCTGACAGAGATGCGAAATGTTTTCTATCTGAGTAAAATAATGATGTAGGATTATTCCCTTTGTGAAGACCACATGTAGCTTGTGGAGTTTGACATTTATGAGAAATAAAACTAGGCACTTTGAAGGTTTTTAAATCATTCTTACAAGGTTGCTTGCTGTTTTCAAATCCTTCAGAATTCAAAATGATCAGGTCATGCAGGGAATTGATGCTGCAAATCAATGAAAGAAAACAGAAGTTAAAAACCCGAAAGACATGAAATACTTCTTCCTAATATGGCCTACACAATCCTTCATTTCCGAACTAGTTCATTACACTGCATTTTATTTTGAGGAATACTATGACTTGGTGTAATAAAAATGGAAAGTGTACCCACAGTGACACGCAAGTTTGGGGCAAAGTGAAATATTCCAAGTGTTCATTCAACATGTCTTCCCTGCCTCTAATCCTCTTTGTCTTTGTTAATCCATATTTTTCACAGTTTATATCTGCCTTCTTTTGCGTGTATTTGTGGCCTTGTATTATAAATGTGGCAAAGGAGAAACCCGTACCAACATTTTTTCTCTCAGAAACATCGACAGAAGGTATAAAAAAGCTAGGTCTAGTATTTTCTCCCTATTATTACTGAACTATGTGGTAGTACATAAAACTCAGTATGCCACTACAAAATAAATTGTACAAGTGTGTGGGATAAAAAGAATCCTTGGTTTATGTGAAGTTACTCATAAAGGTTTTTCAAAAACTGTTTCACCTCACTGTATATAATTTTCTCTTGTTCCCAAATCTAGTCCAATTCCAGACAATATTTAACACTATGACACTAATTCTATCCTTAAGCCAATAATAAGTAATTATTTGACATTTTCAGGAATGATATCTAAATGTATTAATAGTTTATATGATGTATGACATTTAAGAGTTTAGAAAGTTACTGTAAATATTCTGTCTCATTTCTTTCTCTCAGATCAGTGGTTTATTATTTCACTTATCTACAACTTTCTGTAAATCTATGGTGATTTTAGTGAATCGTCTCTACCTAGCTGCTGTTGAATGCAATGGTATAACAAATAATTTACAGCTTATATAGTAAATTTTTTAACTAACATATCTGTCAGTGAAGGAAAGGACTCCAGTAAATGTCTAGTATATATATTTAGAAACATGAATATTTTCAAATTAAATTGAAAATTAGAAGAAATCCAAAACTTTTTAAGCCAAATGTTTTCATCAAAGATGATCTAAATGATGAATTAATGTGATTTACGGATGAAAACAGAAGTCATTCTGTCTGTTTAAAAGAGCCATTTGTTATCCCGTGAATGACCCAACTATTTATATAGCTTTCTTTTTTTTTACATTTTTAAATGCTATCTCTTATATTGAAAGGTGAATGTGTTGCATATTTTCAGTTAGTACTTCTGTGACTAGGAAAAATGTAAATGACAATGAAAAATTACCCTATAAAATTTACATTTCCCGTTGAGTGAAATAACTGGAGTTTCAGAATTTTAAAAGACAGGTTATTAGAGAAAGATAACTGAAAAGGGGGAAGTCTTATCTTTCAGTTTATAGGGTTGCACAATGCATTTAATTTTAATTTGTTGATACAATCTTGTGAAACAACAGCATGTCCTTATATAAAATAAGAAATTGATAATAAAAGTTAAATAATTTGCCTCAGAATGCAGCAAAATTTTATCAAGAATGTTAAGGCTATTGGTATAGTTACACTTCTTTTATTTTATTTTCTTCTTTTATTAAAGCTGACTTTAAAAAATATTCTATTTATTTATTTCTGGAGAGTGGGGAAGGGAGGGAAAAGAGGGAGGGGAAGGGAGAGACACATCAATGTGTGGTTGCCTCTTGCATGTCCCCACTGGGGACCTGGCCCTCAACCCTTGCATGTGCCCTGACTGGGAATCAAACCAGGGACCCTTTGGTTCACAGGCTGGTGTTCTATCCACTGAGCCACCCCAGTGGGCTTTTTCATTTTCTTTTAACATAATGGATGTAAGCTTCTGTACAGTATTAATTTGACATAAATGTCAGCTTTTGTAGATTCAAATCTCAGAAGCTTTCATAGAAAAAATATTTTAAAAAATAATTCTACAAATTAAACCACAAACCAAGTTTCACTAAAATTGCTCCTAATGGACTTTTACTTCCTGATATTTTGGTGAATAGTCTGAAGTACCTAATTTGAAACTGCAGAACAAGTCTATTTTGGGATTTCTTTTCTTTTCTTTTCTTTCTTTTTTTCTTTTCTTTTGTTTTCTTTTCTTTTCTTTTTCTTTTTCTTTTTTTTTTTTTTTTTTTTTTTTTTTTTTTTTTTTTTTTTTTTTTTTTTTTTTTTTTTTTTTTTTTTTTTTTTTTTTTTTTTTTTTTTTTTTTTTTTTTTTTTTTTTTTTTTTTTTTTTTT
>PVKU01003874.1:97118-164235 GCA_004027475.1 Anoura caudifer | reverse complement strand
CCCCTTATCCCTTGCTGCTTCTAGAATTCTCTCCTTCATTTTAATCTTGGCTAATGTAATGATGATGTGCCTTGGTGTGTTCCTCCTCGGGTCCAACTTCTTTGGGACTCTCTGAGCTTCCTGGACTTCCTGGAAGTCTATTTCCTTTGCCAGATTAGGGAAGTTCTCCTTTATTATTTGTTCAAATAAGTTTTCCACTGGTTGCTCTTCTTCTTCCCCTTCTGGCACCCCTATAATTCAGATGTTGGGACGTTTAAAGATGTCCTGGAGGTTCTTAAGCCTCTCCTCATTTTTTAAAATTCTTGTTTCTTCCTTCTTTTCTGTTTGGTTGTTTCTTTCTTCCTTCTGGTCCACTCCGTTGATTTGAGCCCCAGTTTCCTTCCCATCACTATTGGTTCCCTTTGCATTTTCCTTTATTTCACTTAGTGTAGCCTTCATTTGTTCATCTAATTTGTGACCAAGTTCAACCAATTCTGTGAGCATCTTGATCACCAGGACTTTGAACTGTGCATCTGATAGGTTGGCTGTCTCTTTGTCACTTAGTTGTATTTGCTGTGGAGCTTTGATCTGTTCTTTTGTTTGGGCCCTTTTTTTTTTTTTCCCCCACGTCTAGTTGGGCAGTTACTTAGTGAGGGACAGAGCCTTAGGTATTCACCAGGGGGTGCAACCCACGTTCCTGAGTTGTGACGCTGTTTCTGGGGGAGGGGTCTGAGGGGGAACAATGGCATTTGCTCTGCTCTTTGCTGGGTTTCAGTCCTTTCCGCTGCTTCCCCCAAGCAAACTGGGCCCTTCTGGTAATGATTCCTGGGTGGGTGGGTTTGTGTACGTTCTAGGACCCCTTGGGTCTCTCCAACGAACTCTCCTGTGAGGCTGGGAGTCTCTACTGACACCTCAACCCCCACAGGTGTTTTCAATCAGTGTTTTGAGACTTTATTTCCCTGTGCTGGGGTCCTGGGTTGTGCGGTCTGTCTCTCTCCCCAGTTTCTCCTGGTTTATCTGCGTGCAAATGTGGGACCGCCAGGTCTACCAGCCGCCTTGTGCCGTGCTCCCGTCCACAATCCGCTGCCTCTGGGTTCGCCTGCTGCCACCCCACACTCGGGCTCTGCCAGCCACAGCTTTTTTTGCCATGAGTCCTCTCTGCCTGGCTGCCCAACTTTGCTCCTCCTGCCTTGTGATGGAGGAGGAATGTGTCTGCTTTAATTCCTTGGTTGTCGGACTTCCATACAATTTAATTTTCTGTTGGTACTGGTTGTTTTTTGTTTCTAAATAGTTGTCCTTATTTTGGTTGTGTGAGGAGGCACAGTGTGTCTACCTACGCCTCCATCTTGGCTAGAAGTCCTTGTAAGCAGAGTTTAAAGGTAAATAAAAAATGGTGGGCTCACCAATATTTAGCATTGTCTCATTTGCTTAAATATTCATTCTCTACGCATATAATTTTAAGTATAGTTTTAAATTTATATAATTTTTTCTGTTCCATTTGAGAATATGTTACAGACCTCACGCTCCTTTTTCTCTGAACATTTCAGTGTTATTTTCTAAAAATAACATTTTCTTACCGAAACAGTAAAAATTTCAGAATCATGAACATTAATTTAATTGTCTAACCCGTAACAACTGTTCAGATTATCCTAATTGTTTCTTTAATGTGTCTTATAGCAGGGGTGTCAAACTCTTTCACTGGGGGCCACATCGGCCTTGTGGTTGCCTTCAAAGGGCTGAATGTAATTTTAGGACTGTATAAATGTAACTGCTCCTTAATAGTTAAGCAAGAGTTCTGCTCTGCCATGGGGTAGAAACAAGGTGCCGGCCTGGATAAAACAAGGTGGAAGGCTGGACTCAGCCCGTGGGCCTGGTGTCTGCCACCTGCGTCTTATAACATGTTTTCTTACTAGTTCAGGATGGAATTAAGAATCATACTTGCAAATAGTTTTTATCTCTTTAGTCTCCCTTAACCTGGGATGGTTCCTCATCCTTGCTCTCTTATGACACATTTTTGGAGAGTACAGTTACTTGATTTTATGTCTATTAATTTGAGTTTGATTTCCTTCTTTCCTTCCTTCCTAGCCTTTCTGCTTCCTTCCCTTCCTCCCCCCCTCCTATCCTCCCTCCTTTTCCCCCTCTCTCCCTCCCTTCCTTCCTTCTGTTTTTAGAGAGAGGGGAAGGGAAGGAGAGAAACCTCAGTTGGTTGCCTTTTCATATCTCCCCCAATTTGGGAATGAACCTGCCACCCAGGCTTGTTCCCTGACTGGGAATCGAATCAGTGACCTTTTGGTTTGTGGGACAGCGCCCAACCAGCTGAGCCACACTGGCCAGGGCCTGATGTTTTTTCAAGATTAGTTTCAGTTTATGCATTATTGTCAGGAATATAACGTAAGTGATGCTGTGTCCTCAGTGCATCATATCAGGAGGCACATGGTGTCAGTTTGTCTCACTATTATTTTTTAAACATTTTACTTATTTTTAGAGAGAGGGGAAGGGAGGGGAAAAAAGGGAGAGAAACGTTGATGTGAGAGAACTATCATTCAGTTGCCTCTCATATGTGCGCTCCAACTGGGGATGGGACCTGCAACGCAAGCATGTGCCCTGACTGGGAATCGAACTGGTGACCTTTTGTTGCAGATTGATGCCCAACCAACTGAACCACACCGGTCAGAGCAGTTTGTCTCATTATTAATTATGTTTCCTAACTCAGTAACAACCAGATAGAAGAGATGCATACAGCAATATGTGGGAAGGGGTTTGGAGCTTTAATGCACTCTCTGGCATGCCACCCTGCTCCCACCTTGAAGCTTCACTACTGTTTGTTTCATCATTCACCTTTTGATGGACATTTGTGTTGATGAGCACAATTGTCAAATTTCAATTGATTATGAATAAGCTACTACAAATATCTTACGCTGTACTTGTCTTTTGATAGAGATTTGCCTTGAGTATGTTTAGCAGTGGATTATGGGATCATGGGTTAGGCATACATTTAGATTTAATAATGCCAGACTGCTTTCTGAAGTGGTTGAACTAATTTGCAGTAAGGCAGCTATTAATCTTGTGTTACCTTAATCCAGATGTGGCTAAGGTAAAAATGGCTGGCCTCTGGAATGGAGGCAGGACTACTCATTTACTTGGTGTATGTGAAGGGGTGCTAGGCAGTAGCTCTTTTTTCTGCTTTTGGGAAAATGGAGGAAAGGAAACATGGGGGCAAATTCAGGTTCCATGGCGTTCATGCTGTGTTAGTCTTTTGGCAGACTGTGATAGTACTGGCTGGACTTAATCCCAGATTTGCCATAGTTTTTTTCTGGGTAAATTTTACATACCCAGGTTAGTGGAGATTTGTAGTACTAGGTAATTTTTTTATCAGAAAGATATAGGGGGTTTTCAAAAGTGTGTGTGTTTTGAATTGTTAGTAGAGTAGGGGTAGCTCGTCAGTCTACTAAGACTGCTCCCGGGAAGCGAGTGGTACTGGGGACACAGCCAGCGTCAGGCTGTCAGCCACCGTGCTGGATTCCCATGCTGCTTTGGCTTCTTGCTGTGTTCAGACAGGACTCACCACATAGATCTGTAGCTCTTGCGTGTTGGATAACGACTGCACGAGCCCAGAAGTCATCAGGTTCCTCGACACTCTTGTGCGGAAAAAAAAAAAAAAACGGGTAGATTTTAGAGCTGAGAGGCCAGGGTCTCCCTTTCCTTTGTTTCAAACCCAAGAGTGAGAAAGAGCGAGGATGATCCCTGAGGAGGCCAGGAAAGTAGAAGAACACATATAGAAAAAGAAAAATAATTGTTGTAGTACTCAGAGATAAAATAACTGTTAGTGAAGGCTAATTTAAGAAGTTGACAAAAGGCCAGATTTTACCACATTCATTGTCAAGTACAGGATGCAGTTTATTGAAGAAGACCAGCTTCCTGGTGTCAGTTACCAAAGGAGTGTATTACTTGAATTCACTCAAGGAATTTTGAATAATGGACAGTCCTGAAATGGTGGTTAGGTAGAGAGAGATTCTCTCAGCTGTTTTTAAGTTGACTCTCTTTAAACTCCGAGAGTGGACCTTCAAGGTCTCTACCCCTAAATTGGAGCAGCCAGAGGAGAAGACTTAGTCAGAGGAGGGAATGAGCACCTTATCCCCTGCGGTATCACCTGCCCTATCACCTCCGCGTGAGGAAGGTGTGCTGATGGGGCAAAGCAGAGCTGACGGAGCATTGTGCTCACAGTGCCTCAGAAGCATTGTCTGCTGGCGTGTCCACCCTATGACCTTTGCTGACTCCTTCCTCGGGTTCGAGTGCTCCTCTGCTTCCGAGTTGCTAGACTGGGGCTGGCTCTCCCAGAATTCTTGAGGCCTGCTAGTTCCACCGTGCCACGTGTCACTGTCATCTGTCAGGAACTGAATGAAGATCCATCTGTTTATTCATCTTTTTTGTAGTCCCATCTTCATACCACCCTGAGTTTCTGCTTTTGACTCAGTCTCAGGTTCATTCTTTTCTAAGACCTTTCTATTGAGGACTCTGAAATGTCACCTTTGTGCTCAGTCTTCCCGAGTGTGAAACTGGTCACAGCATTTTCCTGCATTGTTAAGGTAGCTGCAGGCCATCTCGCCCTGACAGTTTTGCCTCCTCTTTGGCTCTCTGAGTCTACCAGCACATCTCCTGCCCAGTGGTGGTAGCTGTGTCAGCAGGCACGGTCAGGTCTTCCTCCACTCCTGTGCACATGCCTGTCCTGTGCCTTTACTGGGTGACCACCTGGCCTGCTTGCTGCTGTTATCTCTGTATAATTGCTGGCACCCTTTCACACTAACGTTTTCTGGGTTAGCAGATAGGTTATATGTAGTCACCCTAGCCATTGTCCCTCCATTTTTGTGTGGAGTCTCTTTTTCTGTGGGGTTCATGACAATACAACCATCTGTTCTTTTCATTATCATCAGATATAGACCCTGTGGGCTCACCCTTTGATTCATTGTCTTTTCTGCTCTCTTTGTCATTATCCTGAGGTGACTTCAGAGTCCTTCCAGGCTCCTGGTTCCTTGCCTTACTTCCATCTTTAATTCTTCCAGTGCTTTCATTTTTATCCTTACTACATCAACTTTTTGATACTATTAACATTTCAAATTTGTAAATTTGTTCTCCTGTTTTTGTTTTGTAAATTAGGAAAAAACCCAACCTGAAGATATGCTTATGATTTTAGAGAGGGGAGAGAGAAACATTGATCAGTTGCCTCCCGTATGTGCCCTGACCAGGGATTGAACCCACACCTAGGCACAGTATGTGCCCTGACTGGGGGTGGAGCCCTCAGCATTTACGTGCATGGGATGATGCTCTCTCCAACTGAGCCACCTGGCCAGGGCAGCTCTCCTGTTCTTACTCTTCCCCTACTGTGCATAAAGCGCACTTTTGCCAGCACCCTCTAATTGTTCTCTTACTCTTCCATTCACTGCTAAGAAACCTGTAACCCTGGTCCAGTCCTGTGGTCAGCTCACGCGGCCCTAGACTAGGCTTCCGAGTCAGGGAAAGAAACCTGCAGCCATGCAGATAGGTGCCGTCTGCATCTTGATTCGGCCTTCAGTGCTGCTGTCACTGCCTACAGTGGAGTTCTGGGTGAGAACCTGGAACAGCACAAGGACTGTTGGAAAAACTGGTGACTTCTTAATAATCACCTCTGGAGATTAGTTAATAGTGACGTACCATCAGATTGGAATTCCCCTCAGTCTCCTATCCCCCCCCCAAAAAAAAAAAAAAAACAACAACACAAAATCAGTTCCGAGGGATCCTAAGTCATTTGGATCTACTTTCCTCTTGTTGCAAGTAGATGGGAATATAGTCTTTTTTTTTCTTTCTTGTTCCTTGAAATCCCATTTGTACTGCCTTCTCAGAGACTTCACGTCCATCATATTTTTGCTAAATTGTTTCTTCACTTTTCGATTCTACTAGTACTTTTCTCTATTAAGATACTTTTATCTAGAATTTAAAAAAATGGAAAATTTCTTTCCCCTGGCTTTCATCTCTCTTCACAGATAGGGTTCTGTAAAGAGTTGACTGCATTTGTAGTCTTCCCTTTCTCCCTTTCTGGCCACTCTCATTCCCCAAAATCGGGCTGTCCCCCGCCAGCATTCTGTACTGTGTTCATACAGTCACCAGGGATTTCATTGTGGAAGCCAGTGAAGATTTCCCAGTCTTTGTCTCTTTGACTTAAATATCTGAGACTTGTGAGTTTTTCCATTAGAAAAAATTGTGCCAGAACTGTCTTTGTTGTATACACAAATTAGAAACTTACTAGAAAAGAATTACCCATAATTCCACCACTCGGAGGTAAAAATACTGACTTGTCCTTTTTGATTTCTGCTTTGGGAGAGTTTCAGTCAAGTTTTGGTTGCAGTTATACAGGTTTACTTAAAAACTTCTGTCTCCCCATCCCTATTCTGCACTGGAGTTCAAGTTCTGTATGATAGTCTTTTAGCTGTCTTTTCAGGCACCTCGTATTTTGTCCAAAACTATTGTGTTCTTCCTCTCAAAATTGTTTCTTTCCTCTTTTATCCTTTCTTTTGAGCTTTATATATAAATTCAAAAGGTACCTAATCTAAATTTTGAATTCTGTAGATTCCATTTTTTTAAAAGATTTTATTTATTTTTAGAGAAGAAGGGAGGGAAAAAGAAAGGGAGAGAAACATCAATGTGTGGTTGCTTCTGGCATGCTCCCCACTGGGACCTAGCCTGCAACCCAGGCATGTGCCCTGACTGGGAATTGAACTAGCAACCCTTTGGTCCACAGGCCTGTGCTCAGTCCACTGAGCTATACCAGCAAGGGCCTGTAGATTTCATTTTATTTCTGCATCTTCTGTTCAGGTTTTCTTTCCAGACAGAGCAGTGCTTTTTCTAGTTTGGGAAATATGGAGTAGGTTATTTGAACAGATCCTTGGTTTTGTACAGGCCATTGTAAGGGAAAGAGGGAGGGCATTCTGGGGGAAGGGCACGGCATGAGCTGAACCACAGAAGAAGGGGAATGCAGTAGAGAGGAGAAAGTTCTCGTCAAGTTTCGAGTTTGGAGGTGAAATAGTAAGAGGTTAGTTGAGGAGATACGAGTTGTCAGATTGGTGGGAACCTAAAATACCGGGAGTTCGGGTGATACACAGTAGGTTTAATTGACTGTTGTAAAGAGGGGTAGGCATCACTGGAGCAGTGGTTTAGGAAGATTGATCTTTCTGGATGTGAATAGTTAGAGGCTGAGTCAGAAAAGCCAAGTGGAAATTTTATTCTAATAATGCAGACATGGGTTTACAAAGGTTTGACTATAATGAAAGAATGCAGGAGGAATCTTGAAGGAGGAATTGACCATATTTGAGACAAGATGATTGGATGTGAGGGATAGAGAAGTAGAAGGAGTTTCAGATAACCCTGGGCTTGTGAGTCTGGATGAAGGGTGAACAGTGAAACCAGTTGCCTTGATCAGTTGTTGATGAGACAGATGTCTAGGGGGTCAGACCTCTGGACATGCCACACAGGCCATGGAGAAAAGAATCAAATCTGTAATTTACAGTAGCAGTGGGGCGCCTCCCCAAGGGTGGAGACGGTTCAGAAATTTGTGGGATATTCACTGTTATAACAACACCCCCACTCCCTGTAGGCCACTTGTTACTCTCCCATGATTTAGTAGGTAGTTCTACCTAAAGTGTTAGTTGAGAAATAACAAAAGGTTGGAAAAGAAGAGAAACTTTTGGGGAATAGTGACTAAATAGGAAAGAAATGAAGATAGGGAAAAAAATTATATTGTGCTGGTTTGGGAGGATAAAGGAGGAAATGGTTTCAAGAAAATGCAGTCTAGAGAGGCAGAAGAGCATGATGGGAACGCAGCATCCGAGTCTGGCTCACATACCCACTGCTGTGAAAGTCCCGAGCTATTTTCCGATGGTCACGAGTCACCTAGGGGTTTGAATTGACAACATTTAGCTTGAGGCCTGTGCTAATACTAATAACTCACTGCATCCTCAGAAAGGACAGTTGAGAAAAAAGGCCCAGTTTCCATTCTACTTTGTAATTCAAAGGCATCATGTAAGAAAATCCCTCCAGTGGAGGATTTTCCCTCTAATGTATAAATACATTAGAACTGGGCTCATTTAAATTGATTTAGAAGGGGCAGTCTGGGGTGGGGAATCTGGAATTATTGGTTACAGTACTTCAAACATTTAAATTAGATTTCAACAGTCACAGCTCTTATATTTCCTGCTATAATTCATAAAGGAGAATGAGCATAACACCACTCAGAGTAATGCAGGTCTCTTTAGTTGTTCATTAAATAATTTGGATTATTATTCTTAGGTTTTTAAGAGTTCAAGAGAAATCTTTGCATGTTATGAAAACCACGTCATAAATGGTAGTTCGGTCCCTAGATCAAGGCATTAAACTTTGGAACTTTGGGTGTTGGCTCAGTATGGCAGTTTGGCACTACCTGAAGGTTTGCAGGTGGAATGATGAAGAGCACTGGGACAGGATTCCCCCTTTTTTTTTTTTTTTTTTGCTGAGAGCATTTAAGATCTTCTCTCTTAGCAACTTTCAAATATATAATGCAGTATTATTAGCTATAATCACCATGCTGTACATTATGTCCCCAGAATTTGTTTCTTTTTGTTTTTTAAAGATTTCATTTGTTTATTTATTTATTTTAGAGAGATGGGAAGGGAGGGAGAGAAATATCAGTGTGTGAGAGATACATGGATTGGTTGCCTCTCACACTCCCAACTAGGGACCTGGTCCACAACCCAGGCATGTGCCCTGACTGGAAATTGAACTGGCAACCCTTTGGTTTGCAGGTTGTGCTCAATCCGCTGAGCCACACCAGCCAGGGCTGTTCGTCTTCTAACTGGAAGTTTATCCCCTTTGACCAGCATCTCTCCATCTCTCTCGCCTCCAAGCCCTTCGTAACCACTGCTCTGCTCACTGAGTTTGGCTTTTTGGATTCCACATATAAGGAATATCATACAGTATTTGTATTAGCTTGTCTGACTTACTTCATTTTAAGCTCTGATATCTTAAAATTGTTTTTGAAAGGCTTCTCTTGAAATTCACTAGCTCATTATTTTAACTTGATGGTCCAAGATAATATTTTAAAGAATCACTAGAGTGTAAAGTGCTAGGCACAAAGTGGAGAGAGTTGTGGTAGAAGCTGTGAGACAGGAAGGGAGTGGGGTTCTTATTTTAAGAATCTCTGATATACCTCATAGTGATGGGAGAACCATTACAAGAGAGTAATATAAATTAAAATGGAAATCTGTTACCCTTCATTCTCTTCCCATTGCTCTAAGGCAAAAGAAGAAAATCTTTAGTTTAGTTCCCACTGCCCTGCATGATCTATTCTCACTAGCTTCATCTGATACTATGCCTCCTTTCTTTAGATAAACATGGAAAGATGGTGCATTGTAATGTAAGGGTGGACATACTCATTTTCCTCTGCCTGCTGGACTGTGGCGGAGAGGGACATAAACAAAACAGACTCCCTAGCTACACTTTCTGGGCTGGGATTCTGCATTTAATGTTGATTAACTGTATGGAGATATTTTTCTCTTTAACAGGTTTCTCCAACACATAAAAATCTTGTAAACATACGGGAAAGAATGGCAGCGGAAACACAGACGTTGAACTTTGGGCCTGAATGGTGAGTTTTTAAAATCGCATGTCTTTTGGTATTGGATGACTAGTACAGTAGTCAGGTATTTTTATGGGTGTTGAATGGTTTGCTTTATGTGCCTAGTTGAAAACAATGTAGCTAGTCTAGGAATAAAATTACATTTGGTTAATGACTGTATTTATCCTTTATCTTAAAAAGTTTCTTGGTCTGCTTATGTTACTATAGTGGAATTAAAACTCCTCACAGTTCCAATACCCAATCAAATTATGTACTTTTTGTTTGAGCCTTTGTCTGGGTGCACGTGCAGTTTTATATAGTCAAAACATTTATACATGTATATATTTTCTGCTGTGATGTTTTGTGAGTGCTGCTCAAAGACTCAATTGAAAAGTAGTTTTTATTGAATTATTATTTGAATTTTATCTTATTGATGGGCTAGGCAGGTGATCTAGAATTATATTGACTGTTAACAGCAGTGTCTCTAGGATTGGGTTAGCATTTGCCATAACAATAACTGAACTTTGAGTTTCTTACAGATATGTTTGGATCTCAAATATGAAATTTCCTTGGGATTTTGAGATCTATCATATTGTAGTGTGACTTTTATCCAGAAATGTTGATACAAGTAATGCTGCACCTGTTTTAGTTCTCGTTTATATTTTAAAAATAATTTTCTTACTACCAAAGCTATATAGGTTTTCTCACTCTCTCAAAGTGGAGTGTTCCTAAGAAAACTTTCATTAGCTGAAATGGTGTAAAGTGAAGAAGCAGTTACCTTAGGGACACGTGTTGCTAACGGATGCACCAAGTAAACGGCAATAAAGCCTAGGTGCTCACAGACACAGTTCAGAGCCACGGTGGCTGCTGCCAAAATGCTGAGTGCAGTTCCTGGGGAAGGAGCTTGGGGCCACTCTTGCTGCTCAGTATTAACTACTCATTGCATAACAGATGCTGAATGCTGTTTTACTTTTTGCCTTTTTTCATAAAAGCGAAAATCCTCTTCATATTTTTTTTAGTTAGTGAAAACAAGTACTAACGTGGGTCTTTAGTAAAAGTGAAATGGCGTAAAGCGAACTTTTTGAAAAGTAGGAAATATCTGTATATGTTTCTAGAAAAATTAGAAATTACAAGTAAGCCCGAAAGTATAATCACCATAATTTCAACATCCATGATAACCACTATTAATAGGTTGGTGTATCTTTCCAGGTGGTTTTATGTATGCTTGTATATGTGTACATTTATTTTCATAAAAGGTGGGATCATACCATACATTCAGTTTTGTAACCTGCTTTTAAAAAAAATAACCATATCAGAAATACCTTTTTATCGGTATTTCCTATTACAATAAATGGTGCCATTGTATGGATGTAGCATTTATTTAGCCCTGGCTGTTATGGCTCAGTGGATTGAGTGCTAGCCTCTGAACCGAAAGCTTGCCAGTTTGATTCCCAGTCAGGGCACATGGCTGGGTTGTGGGCCAGGTCCCCAGTTGGGGGTGTGTGAGAGGCAACCAATTGATGTTTCTCTCCGTCTTTCTTCCTCCCTTCCCCTCTCTCTAAAAATTAATAAATAAAATCTTGTCCTGAATTTTGTATTTGTCAGTTCATTTTGTTTATTTGCTTTTGCTATGCTTTATATATGTTCTTAAACAGTATAAACCTATTTGCAGGTTTATATGAATTATATAACGGTATCTTTATAAGCTTCCGTATTTTGCCTTTTGTGTAGCATACTTTGTTACATATTTTATTAAATATTAACATAAGCACATCATTCTTTTTTTTAAAGATTTTATTTATTTATTTTTAGAGGGGAAGGGAAGGAGAGAGGGAGATAACTATCAATGTGTGGTTGCCTCTTGTGCATCCCCTGCAGGGAACTGGCCTGCAACCCAGGCATGTGCCCTAACTGGGAATAGAACTGCGATCCTTTGGTTCACAGGCCCGTGCTCAGTCCACTGAGCTATACCACCAGGGCTAGCACATCATTCTTTGAAGTAGTTCTAATTGATAACCCCACCAATACTACACGAGAATTATTTTATATCCCTTCCAACAACTAGTATTATCGGATTTACTCATTTTTATTAATCTAATGGGGTAGATTAATTAATAGGTGAAGTGAGACCTTCCTTTGGTTTTAATCATATGTTACTTTTATAATTTGGAGAAAATTGTGCCCTCCTCACTTCTGAAGCTTCTGAAGGACATGCCATGATACCTATTAGGTTAAATAATTGCCATGTGGTTGTCTAGTTATGTCTCAATGAACTGCTCTCTTAGTGAGCTGGGACAGCAGGTTTTATTAAAGCTAAAATCTTGGATACCTTCAAATAATGGATTTCACCATAGAATTTGTGATTTAACAAAGCAGGATAGCAGGTGCAGAAACATTTGTTATATTATTTATACCTTTCTGTTGGATCAAAATAGTCCATTAAAAACACAACTGGGCCCTGGCTGGTGTAGCTCAGTAGATTGAGCGTGGGCTGTGAACCAAAGGGTCGCCAGTTCGATTCCCAGTCGGGGCATGTGCCTGGGTTGCAGGTAAGGTCCCTAGTGGGGGCCACGTGAGAGGAAACCACACATTGATGTTTCTCTCCCTCTCTTTCTCCCTCCCTTTTCATCTCTCTAAAAAAAAAAAACAGAAACAAACCCCGCCCCCCAACAACTGGAAGGTTACACCAAAAAAAAAAAAAAAAAAGAAGGGATTTCTTTCTGTTTTTTTAAAGAGCTAAAATGAGAAATTGTACAATATGTTATATAAAAATAAAAAGCTTATAGTGCCGGAATGTTTGACACTTTATGTCTTCTGTATCTCTTTTTCTCTAGGCTTCGAGCTCTGTCCAGTGGTGGGAGTATTACATCCCCTCCTCTTTCTCCAGCATTGCCGAAATACAAATTAGCAGACTATCGTTATGGCAGAGAAGAAATGTTAGCACTTTTCCTTAAAGACAACAAGGTAAGAAAGTAGGAAGTAATTCAGAACTGTTCTGAGTGAGCTGCTGGTGTGTATGGTCATATACTGATAGACCGGGCACCCATGGTTTCCCTCTCTCCTTACGTTTTGAAGTTGTGCCTTGAGATCTGCAGTAGTTCAGAGGCTCTTCTAAGTGTAATGCACTCTTTTTTTGTTTTTAAAGAGAAGGCCTAAAATTTCATTATAGGAGTAGAAAGCTTCATGGAAACAGGAAGAATTGTCAGCACTTAATACTTTGTCTAAATAGTTTCCTCTTAACCCCCCTTTCATGTCTGTTTCTATTCCAGTTTAATGGCTGAGAAAGGAAGGATTTTTTTTTTTAATCTTCACCCAAGGATACACCCATTGATTTTAGAAAAAGGGGAAGGGATGGAAAGAGAAACATCGATGTGAGAGAGAAACATTGACTGGTTGCCTCTTGCACGCCCTGCAACTGGGGATCAAACCCACAACCTAGGCATGTGCCCTGACCTAGAATTGGACCTGTGATGCTTCAGTACACTGGGCAATGCTCTAACCAGTCGAGCCACACTGGCCAGGGCCTCCCTTCTTTTTGTTGCACCTCTTAGTCCTTTTTCCAGTTGGATGTTAGGAGGGAGGAAAGGAATTTCTCTTTCTCTTTCCCCTTTTATGCTAAATAGTGGAGAGAAAATCTTAAAAATGTTATGTCACATTTGTGTCACTTAAAAATGATTAAAACTCAAGCAGTATAAAGTATAGTGTTCTTACCTGACTAGTGAGAAATAATATTTTCTATTTTAAAAGTATGCTTTGTTTTTAATTTTATTAATGGGTTGAATCTCAGATTTTAATGATGGTTGCTAAGGTTACAGTTGCTTGTAATACTTTTCTTACCACCTGGTACTTTGAGTTAAATGGGGAAATTTTTATTTTCTTACAGTGCACTCTGGAATACCAGAGTTAGTGCTATATCAAATCCGAAAATGGTGTCTGATGGGATGGCTGGGGAGAGGTGACTGGGGTTTTAACATTCATCCCTGAGAATGCCTAAGTATCACCAAAGTTAATTGTGGCTGCATAAGCTTTTTATCCATATTTATAATGATCACATAAACTGGAGAGTTTTTTCTTGTTTTATCTTCTTGAATTTGAGGGATAACATTAATCTTGTATGGTCATGCGTTTGATCTAACAGATACCTTCGGATCTTCTGGATAAAGAATTTCTGCCTATCCTACAGGAGGAGCCCCTGCCGCCGTTGGCTCTTGTACCATTCACAGAAGAAGAACAGGTTTGTGCCTAGCTTTGAGACTCAGTTCAAGTCCTTGTTCCTTCCCAGTGAGGCATGAAAATGTGAGGTCACTGCTCAGGCCCTAGAGGGTACACCTCATCCCCACAGCTGCTTCCTTCTTACTCTTTTCTTGGTACATGGGTGCTTGTCTTAGTTGGCTAGATTCTGCTTAGATCTGAATCTGGTGAGTATTATGTAGAGATAAGGAAATGGCTGTAGATCTTTAAAGACTGTGGGACCCATCCTTTAGAACTTACTCAAGTAGAGAGAAAGTGTTATTTTCCGCGGAGAAGGGATCCTGCTTTTCGGAAAAATACAGTTTTTCAGAAGTAATTGTCATCCTGCATTTTCACCAGTGTATTCAGCTGGTCAAGAAAGATGTAGATCTTCAGCTTAAAATGTGCTTAAAAATACTCTTCTGTCACTGGTTTTTTAAATGATATTGTGAGAAAATTAGGTGTTTGGGCTGGAAAGTAACAGATTTTGTGGTGTTCTATTATATAGTATACTATGTCTAAAGATACATAAAAGAATTTCTGATTTCAGGGAACTTATTATGGTGATTGTAGTAAAGTGGAGAAGTAAGAGCTTTGTTGGAATGCTGAAATGCCACCTTAATGAAGAATCATTACTTTTAAAAGAAAAAGCTCTATTGAAACATAATTTACATGCCATAAAGTGTACCCTGTAAGGTATACAATCCAGTGGTTTTTAGTATATTCACAGAGTTGTATAAACAGCACAACTATCTAATTCTAGAACATTTTCATAATTACTTTTGTGACAATCCTGAATATTTCCTCTAAACTCTTGCCATATTTTGCATGAGGAAGTTACTCTACTATGAAAGAAAAGCTTATTAAAAGAACTCTATTCCCACTGTGTTAAGTTCTAAGAAAGATGTGATAGTCATCTTTGGTGGTTTTCAGCTTCAAACTTTCATAAGCAATTTTTTGTTTTGTTTATGGTTTCTTCTAAATTGGTCTAGTTCTGTGTTTATTCATGAAACCCAGTATTGTCGTCTAGGGTCATCAGCAGGTGTTTTCATTGGTCAAATGGTATTTATTGCTGTAAAGAGTACACAGGAAAGAACGGGTCCTGGGAAATGTTGCTGAAACTTTCTTTTTAAAAAAATCGACATTTGGCTATACAGGGTGGGGCAAAAGTAGGTTTACAGTTGTGAGTCCTCGAAATACGGAGGTTATTCTTTTACTGTTTATTAATTATTATTTCCCATGTAAACAACTATAAACCTGCTTTTGCCCCAACCTGTATTTTGGGTTTTATTTTTAATTTTTTAAAAAGATTTTATTTATTTTTTAGAGAGAAGGGAAGGGAAGGAGAAAGAAAGGGAGAGAAACATCCATGTGGGAGAGAAATGTCTGTTGGTCACATCTTACGCATGCCCCCAGCCGGGAACCTGGCCCACAACCCAGGCATGTGCCCTGACCCAGAATCAAACATGCGACCCTTTGGTTTGTGGGATAATATCTAACCCACCGAGCCACACCAGTCAGGGCAGGTTTTATTTTTCTTAAAAATAGTTTTATTATGAAGTATTTCAAGTAGACAAGTATAGAGTGTATTACTACAAATACCAGTATGTTATAATTCATTTATATCAAATCTTAAAATTATGACATATTTGTGCCTTTTATTTTAAGAAATAAGATTTCTCATGTAGTTGAGATTGCCTGAAGTATAACTGTACCTTCCTTTCCAGAGATTACCATAAGTTGGGTTACTTTTCTCATTCATTTAAATACTTCATTACATATTTGTGTATCTATATGCCATTATAGTTTCGTTTTGTGGGTTATAAATTTTACACTTGATCTTCGACAAAAGGCTGAGAATTGATAGTGTTATAAATTTTGTGTTGAAGATAGCACACTGTAGTTTTTATTCTTCAGCTTTTCTCCTTTCAGTAATGATTTTTAGATTTATCTGTGTTGATTCATATGGTGTTAGTTCATTCATCTCTGCTGTATAGTATTTCATATGTGAGAAAATCCATAGTTTTTAAAGTCTCCTCTGGTTGAATATTTAGGTTTTGAACTTTTGCTATTACAAATTATGTTACCATAAGTGTTCTTAAAACATGGTGTAAGAATGAAATCTCTGGATTTTGGCTCTTTCGCTTTTTAAAACTTGACTGCTATTGCCACGTTACTTTATAGTTGTTTAAACTAATTTGCATTCTTGCCAGTAGTGTAGGAGACATTGTATTTTTATGCAGACCTTCAGTTCTTGGTTTTTAAATTTTGGCCAAAATGATGGCTGTGACAGTTGTTTTTAATTTGTATTTTACTAGTTACTAGTGAGGTTGAGCATATTTTCATGTGCTTATGGGCCCTTAGGGTCTTTGATTATCTGTGTCCTTTGCTCACTGTTCTATTGGATTGTTTTTCTTACTGATTTTATGATTTCTTTATATTCTTAAAAACCAATAAAATACTTTTATTGTAAAATTACTTATATTCATTGTAGAAAATATAGAAAAGTATAAAGAAAATCTCACTCCTAAACTTACCATGTAGAAATAATTACTTGTTAACATTTAGTATGTCTTATTTCAGTCTATTATCTTTGTATATCTTTAGTTGTGAAAATATCCAATTCAGTCAGAATCCAACTGCATAGTTTTAGAATTATACATCATGACCAAGTAGGATTCATCTCCCAAATGAAAAGGTAGTGCAACATAAGAAAATCAGTGTAACACATCACATTAATAGAACGAAGGGAAAAATCCCCACTTGGTCATCTCAATTAACACAGAAAAACCATTTGACAAAATTCAACACCCTTTCACAATAAAACACTCAGTTATCTAGCAATAGAAGGGAACTTCATCAATATGATTAAGGGTATTTATGAAAAACTTACAGCTAACATCATACAGTTCTGTATCATTTAATTATGAGGACATGTTCTGGGACGTGCGTTGTTAGGTGATTTTGTTGTGGGAACATCGTAGAGTGCACCTAACGTAACCTGGGTGGTGAACCTACTGCACACCACGGGGGCCGTGTGGTCCAGCCTGTCGCTCCTGAGTCACATGAGCCCGTACAGCATGGTGCTGTCCTGAATACTGCAGGCAGTGCTGACACAATGGTATTTGTGTATCTAAACATAGAGAAGTTACAGTAAAAACCCATAAACCAGTAGCATAGTAATTATTACTATTATCAAGTATTACGTGTTGTACGTAATTGTATTTGCTGTACTTTTACATGACTAGTAACTCAGTAAGTTTGTTTATACCATTATCAACACAAATATGTGAGTAATGCTTTGCACCACAGCATTACAACTGCTAGGACTTCAGTAGGTGATGGGGATTTTTCAGCTCTATTATAATCTTATGGTACCAAGTATATGCTTTTTGTTTTTGACTGAAATGTGGTTATGTGGTCGATGACTCTACTTACTGCTGAAAGACTGAAAGCTTTCCCCTTAAGACTGGAAATAAGAAAAGGGGGTCCACTTTACTACGGATATCCAACATTATGTGGAAGTTCTACCCAGAGCAGTTTGGTGAGAAAAAGAGATAAGAAGCATTTGAATTGGAAGAGAAGAAGTAAAACTATCTCTATTTGCAGATGAAACTCTACTACATATAGAAAATCCTAAAGAATCCACGAGAAAACTATTAGTACTAAGAAATGCATTCAGTACAGTTGTAGAGTACAGGATCAACACACAGAAATTGGTTGTATTCCTGTACACAAGCCATGGACAATTTGCAAAGGAGGTTAGCATCAGAAACAATAAAATACTTAGGAATAGATTTAACCAAGGATGTGTAAGACTTTTATACTTAAGAACCACAAACCGCTGTTGAAAGGAACCAAACAAGACCTGAATAAATGGGAAGGTACCAGTATTTGTTGAACCTTGTAAGATTTAATATTATTAATCTATTGATTGCCAATGCAATCCCCTTCAAAAACCCGTTGGCTTTTTGGGTAGAAATTGAAAAGCTGATTCTAAAATGCGTGTGGAATTGCCAGACCTGAAATAGTCAAAAACAATTTTGAAAAGAACAAAGTAGGAGAACGCAGACTTTCTGATTTCAAAACTTACTACAAACTACAGTAACCAAAACTACAGCATAAGGATAGGCATATAGGTCAGCAGAATAGAATCGAAAGTCCTGCTGAATTGCTTTTAAGAAGCTTTGTGTAAGGTTAGTACTTTTGTTTCATTGCTGCCATAACTATAGTATTTTACTGTTACTTTTTGCCATGTTCAGTATTTTTATTCTCGAAATTTATTAATTTTTGGACTAAGTGTAAGTCACATGGTTTAAAAATCAATATTTACAGTATTGTACATAATAGAAAATCTGTTTTGTTCCTTAGCCACCTGTCTCCCTTTCCCAAAGGCAGGCAGTGTTAGTAGTTTCTTGTGTATTTTTCTAAGAAAATATTATGTATTTCCCCCTTTTGTACAAGTGATGGTGGTGTACACTAAGCATTCTTTTGCACTTTCAATTTTGAGTATTTCTATTGTAAAGATATTCTGTATATTTGGAAAAAAATTTTTCTATTTATATTTCTCCAGTGCAGTGCAAAGTTTATCAACTGTTTGTATTTATATTTCTTTTATTTATTTTTGCTCTATGCCAATTTTTCTTTCAGATATTAATCTTTTTCTCATTGATTTATACTGTTTACATGAGCCAACCCTAACTCATTTCCTAAATTTTTAAATGGCACTTAATTGTATGATTTATTTTTAAATACAGAAGCTAATTTTTATATAGTGCAATATGCCAGTTTTAATCTTTTGTGATTATTCTTCCAAATTTTTAGCTATTCATACATATATTTAATAATTTCTTTGTATTTTTTTCTTACATGATTTCCTAGACTTCTTAGAGACTAAATGGGCCAGAAAAGCTTTTTAATAAGTAAGGAGACTCATTAAACGCAGGTGCAACTCTTTGTATCCTGGTCTTCAGCAGCCGTGCATACGCTCAAGCAACAGTGTCTCAGGAACTTGCAGGTGACGTTGATCTCGACGATACCTACTGTTGTGTGAGTGTCTTCCAGCATGGAAAAGTGGAATTAGTTGCCAATGATCAGAGAAACTGAACCACTCCAAGTCACGGTGCCTTTACTGATACTGACAGATTGATTGCTGATGCTGCAAAGAATCAAATTGCAGTGAACTGTACTGACATGGTGTTCGATGTCAAACACTTGACTGGACATAGTTTTGATGATGCTGTTGTCTAATCCAATATGAAGCATTGAGCATTGGTCCTTCGTGGTGGTGAATGATGGTGGCAGACCCAAGGTCCAAGTAGAATACAGGTGAGAGAGGAAAAATTATTATCCAGAAGAAGAGGTGTCATTTAATGGTTTTGACATAGATGAAGGAAATTGCAGAAGCCCACCTTGGGAAGATGGTTACCAATGCTGTTGTCACAGCACCTGCTTACTTCGATGACTCTCGATAGGCTACCAAAGATGCTGGAACTGTTGCTAGTCTCAGTGTACTTCGAATCATCAGTGAGCTAACTGCTGCTGTTACTGGCTTATATCTTAGAGAAAAAGGCAGGAGCTGAAAGAAATGTGCTGATATTTGACTTGGGTGGTAGCACTATTGGTGTGTCAATTCTCACAATTGAGGATGGTATCTTTGAGGTCAAGTCTACAGCTGGGGCCACCCACTTAGGTGGAGAAAATTTTGACAGCTGAATGGTCAACCATTTTATTGCAGAATCCAAACAAGCATAAGAAGGACATCAGTGAGAATAAGAGGGCTATTCGTCACCTACGTACTGCTTACGAATATGCTCAGAGCGCTCTCTTTTGCACCCAGGCCAGTGTTGAGATTAATTTGCTCAGTGAAGGAATCAACTTCTATACCTCTCACTTGTGCCTGATTTGAAGAATTGAATACTGACCTTTTTTGTGGCACCCTGGACCCTGTAGAGAATGCCATTTGGGATGCCAAGCTCTACAAGTCCCAGGTCAGTGACACTCATATCTCCAAGATTCAAAAACTCCTTCAGGACTTCATCAGTGGAAGGGTTGAATAAAGGAGGGTGTCAACCCTGATGAGGCTCTTGCTTAGGGCGCAGCTGTCTAGGTAGCCATACTGTCTGGAGACAAATTCAAAAACATTCAAGATTTGCTGCTATTGGATGTCAGTCCTCTTTCCCTTGGCATTACAACTGCTCATGGGGTCATGGCTGTCCTCATCAAGTACAAAACTATCATTTCTACCAAGCAGACACACCTTCACAATCTACTCTGACAACCAGCCTGGTGTGCTCATCCAGGTTTATGAAGGTGAACATGCCATGACCAGGGATAACAAGCTGCTGGGTAAGTTTGAACTCATAGACATACCTCCTGCACCTTGTGGTATTTCTTTGAATGGAATTATTTTTGATGTCGATGCCAGTGGCATCCTCAGAGTCTCTGCTGTGGATAAGAGTATGGGAAAAGAGAATGAGATTTTACCATCACTGACAACAAGGGTCATTCAAGCAAGGGAGACATTGAGCACATGGTTCATGAAGCTGAGAAGTATGGAGCTGAAGATGAGAAGCAGCAGGACAAGGTGTCTTCCAAGAATTTACTCGAAACCTATGCTTTCAACATGAACCAACTATTGAAGATGAAAAACTGCAAGTTAAGATCAATGATGAGGACAAACAGAAGATTCTTCACAAGTGCGATGAAATTGACTGGCTTAATGACCAGACTACAGAGAAGGAAGAATTTGAACATCAGCAGAAAGCTGGAAAAAGTCTGCACCCCATCATTACCAAGCTCTTCCAAAGTGCAGGAGACCTGCCAGGAGGAGTGCTTGGGAGCTTCCCTGGTGGTGGAGCCCCACCATCTGGTGGTGTACCCTGGGCCCACCATTGAAGAGGTTGATTAAGCCAACTTTGTAGATTTAGCATTGTTCTACACAAAATATTGAAGGACCCAAATTGGTAGCAAATTCCATAGCAGTTTTAAAAGCTGAGCTGCTATATAGTAAATAACTGGGCATTCTTGGTACTTGAACATGGAACATGAGCACAAGGAAAGGAAATAGCAATACACTTATAAATGGTGTATTGTCAAGTGGAAAACGTGGTCTTAGATAAAACTGTTTAAAATTGGCACCTCTCCTCCTCCTCCTCCGAGAGAGAGAGAGAGAGAGAGAGAGAGAGAAGTACTTGATATCAAAACATGATCAATAGAATGAGTAATCAGATCATTTAGAAATTTCTAAGTAATTATTAAGTAGCTACACAAATCATTTGGAAAAATCTAAGATTATTCAACAGATGCTATTAGGAGCTATTGGTTAAGAATTTGAAAAAAAGAATAAAGTTGGGTATGCAGCACACCTACATATCAAAACTGGTTCTGGAATGACTAAAGAAACAAATCTTCATTTTGTTTTTATGATTGGAAAAGTTTTATCTTAAGGTGTGCAGGTCTGGATGCTGTAACAACTGTGCTGCCTGTGATGAGGGTGGGGAAGCTTTCAGGCAGTCACAGAAGACCAGGGCCCATTTTAGAGGCATTTACAGTGCATCATTTAGATTCCTGACACTTATTTGTGGCCTTTATTGTTTTAAAAATATGATAGAGTAGGACATTGATTAAAGCTGGCAAAAGATTAATGAACATTTTGATGTTTGTGCTATGGATGGTCAGGCTCACTTTAGGGATTATTTAGATTAGGGTTGTCAGACTCATTTTCACCAGGGGCCACATCAGCCTCGCAGTTACCTTCAAAGGGCCGAATGTAATTTTAGGACTGCATAAGTGTAACTACTCCATAACAGTTAAGCGAGAGATCGGTGCTGCCACTGGGTAGAAACAAGGTGCCTGGCTGGATAGAACAAGGTGAAGGGCCGGATTCAGCCTGTGGGCCTTGCATTTGTCCCCTGTGGTTTAGATCTTTGTAGACTAGAGTTTTGCTTACTTTTTCACCCATCACCTCTATGATTGGTACTTCTAATAACCTAAGTAGCTTCCTGCTGCCTATCTTAAGCTTACTAAAGTCACCTGAAGTATATATTTTGTCTTTAAAATGAAAGTTAATTTTGTGCATTCTCTCTCTCTCTCTCTCTCTCTCTCTGTATGTATGTATGTAGGCGTGCATATATGTATAAAATATAATTAGGGACAAAATTGATGCTCAAAGATCTTCTAATGTTGCTCCTTTGACATTTCCCTTGAAATGTGTATATCAGTTTGGAAAGCATGACTGTACTTTACACTTATAATTTAGGCAGTTGTTACCAGATTGATACATTTTACTTATTTTTCATTAAAGAAAATTATTTCATGTGTGTGTTTTGACAAGGTAATTGCTTCATGTATCTGGTTTTGAATAGATAATACATGTACATACATACAAATTTCAAAAAGCACATACAGTGAGAGGCAAGTCTGTGAGTCACCCAGACTCTGCCAGTTATTCTTCCTCAGGAGTAACCACTGTTTCCATTTTCTTGTTCCCTTCCAGTATGTTTAGTACATCTGCAGCGATTCATACAGTTGACCAGTGCAGGGTTAGGGATGCTCTAACCCCCTGTGCAGTCAAAAATCCGTGTATAATTTTTGACTCTCCAAAAACTTAACTACTAATAGCTTCCGTTGACCAGAAGCCTTACCGATAATCTACACAGTTGGTTAACACATATTTTTTATATATATATGTGATATACTGTATTCTTAAAATAAAGTGAGCTTGCGGAAAAATGTTATTAAGAAAATCATGATGAAGAAAAACTACATTCGCTACAGTTATTGAAAAAAATCCACCTACAAGTGAACCTGCTCAATTCAGACTGTGTTGGTCAGAGGTCACCTGTATATTGGTTCCTTAAATACACACACGCGCACACACAAATGGTGGCATGCTTTGCACAATTTCCTACACTTTGCTGTTTTCACTTAAGCATCTGTTTAGGAGGTAATGGCAAGTATTTATTTAGCGTTTAATAAGTGTCAGAACTGTTCTAAGCATTTGTTTAATGTAAGTGCTTGCAACAACCCAGGAAGTAGCTAACAAATGTTATTCCTGTCTACATTATATATACAGGTGAGGAAAGTGAGGCACAGAGACGTTGAGTACAGGAGCCAAAATTCAGTCTCAGGCAATCTGGCCTCCCTATGTTCCTAACTGCAACTATGCTTTGTATCTTCATAAGCTAGGTTGACCATATGAAACTGCAGTTCTGTGGATCCGAAATGTGGTGGCAATTTCATGTGGTTCAACCTAGTAGAGTTACCTCATGTATTAAAAAACTGCACAGAATCCCATGTGTAGATGACCATGATTTTTCACTTAGCTTCTATTGGCTAATAGTAATCTGGTTTTCATATTTTGCTTTTACAAAAATACAGTACTGCAGTTAAAGATCTTTCTGCTTCATGTTATTTTTCACAAATATAAGAAGAGCAATTGTTTCAAAGGTTATGGACCTTTAAATACACTTGAGAAATTGCCTTGCAGAGGTTGTAGCAGTTTGCACTTCAGTGGCAGTGTGTGAGGGTGTGTGTAAGCATATGAGAGTTTTCCCTGTACCTTATAGCTGGGTGCATGTGAGCTTCAGACATGTGACAGGTGGCGAGGTGTTCATCTGCATGGGGTCCTGGCACACATAATGCAGTGAGCCCTGACCTCTGTTTCTCCATTTGTAGAATATATTAATTTAGATTTTGAGACTTCATAGTCTTGCTTAATTGTGTCCCCAGAGGCATTATTCAATAATTCCACTGGTTTCTCTGTGCTGAAAGGTAAGTTAATGCATTGTTTCAGCTCTTCATATATAGTTTAAAAATAGCTTTTTAAAAATATAGTTTGAAATAACTGTTTTTGGGTTGGGTATCTTCCTATAATTTTTAGTTACAGGTTCATCTTAAATCTTCAGTTTTGAAGTTGCATGACTGTGTGATCATATATCTATGAAACTCAAGTAAAAAACTTAATTATATTAATAAGTTTCTAAAATTTACCTGAACAAATTATATTGAATACAATTCCAAAAAAGACAGGTAATGAGGCAGGTGATGAAAAAGGTTACTAAAATAAGAAATTTAGTAATGAGAGATGTTTTTTACCACCTACATATCAATTTCTTCAAAAGAGATATAGACAACACATGTCAATTGATTTTGGAATCAGAACAGCAAATTAGGAGTTTTACATTCAAACAAGTTGAATGTAAAATATTAGGTGGAAAATTTTTTTTTCCAACCCATTTCTTAGGTCTCACTTCCTTCCATTTTCCCAGGAGGGTCCCTTGGCTATAGCCATGCTTAAGCTGCATTTTCCTCAGACACTTGTGCGCAAATGTCTGTTAGGTTTTAGGTGTGTAGGAAGCATGCAGGTGAGGGTATATTCCAACATTTTCTGTCTTTAAAACTCCAGTGAGCCCTGGCTGGTGTGGCTCAGTAGAGTGGGTGCCAGCCCGTGAACCAAAAGGCTGCTGGTTCGATTCATAGTCGGGGCACATGCCTGGGTTGTGGGCCAAGTCCTCACTTGGGGGAGTGTGAGAGACAACTGATTGATGTAGCTCTCACACATCCATGTTTCTCTCCCTCTCTTTGTCCCTCCCTTCCCCCCTCTCTAAAAGTAAATAAATAAAGTCTTTAAAAAACTGAAATTCTCCTTTGAATTAAAGTTGACCCCTGAACAATGCAGGTGTTAGGGTGCCATTCCCCTGTGTGCACTCTAAAATCTGCTTATAACTGCTGTGTTTTATAGATCATTTTCAAGATTTTTATAATTACTCTTTACTTTTCCTAACCCTATACATATTTTTGGCTCCCAGGCCTCTTGCCTTTCTCTTCATGTTTGAAGGGTTTCCACCCATTACTATCTCATTGTACTTGACCCTCTTCCAGACTGGCTGTGGGTGCAAGTGCAGCCCAAAGACTGAGTGATTGGGGTTTTATTTTTTCCAAGCATTTTCCCCCCTCCCCATGAAGATAGTTGATCTTGTATAGAATTTTGGTTGGCCCTTCCTCATTCACTTCTAATTCCTGTCATTCTGCTAAATACTACTTGGGAGTAGCTAATTCACAGTGGTGAGCAAAATGAGTCAAAAATGATCATTCATTTTCCTCTTTATTATGCTACTCTTGAGTCAGACCTTTTTGTGACTCCTCATTTCTACCTGTCACTAATTAAAGGACCCTTTCAAATCAGGTCTCTCTTAACAAGTTTTATGTATTATGTTGCATATTTAACATGTCTGCTTTAGATACAGCATTTACAATTTGTTTAATATTTCCTCAAAGAACCTAGCCTAGTATAAGGCATTGGTTGCCAGTGTTTGTTGATTTGAAATGTTTATTTAAAATTTTCAGCTAAAATCAGATTTTAGACCATCGGGTACATTGTGTTGTTATGGTTTCCCATTGCTATTAGTAATTAGATGCCATTTGTAGATGCAACGGGAGACGGGGAGAAACACCATGTAGTCTTATCTATTTTATCCATTTTTTTCTTTCTTTTTAATTTTTTTTGGCAGAGAAACTTTTCCATGTCTGTAAATAGTGCTGCTGTCCTGCGATTGACAGGACGAGGAGGAGGAACAGTGGTGGGGGCTCCTAGAGGTCGAAGTTCTTCAAGAGGGCGAGGTGAGCTTCTATATGGGAAAGTCACAAGGGCGGAGGCGGCGGAGGACAGGAAAACCACCTTATAGATATTTTAATACCTGATTTTTAAAAAACTACTCTTTGACATTAGATGCATACTAAATATCCTAAACACTTGTTTTCTGAACCGTTTCTTGATATATCTGCTTTACACCCCTGATTGGGAACAGAGGAGGGGGATTCTAGCTTAGAAATTTGAGTGTGAAGGATTCTAGATGGTCCTATTTACCTTTTGCAAATCTTTGTCCCAAGGGACCTTTGCAGTTGGACAGCCAGATGCTGGAGCAGCATCAAGTCCCGCAGGCCTCTGTGACACAGGGCGTCTCTATAATGCTGTGTGCCAAGGGTGTCCCCAGCTAGAGAGACTTCATAAAAGCTGTCTCATCAATACTAGGGCTGTTTTAGGGGGTAGAACATGAAATAATTATGCAGCAGTTATTGAACCTAAGTGTAATAGATTTGTGTCTTCGAAGAACAATTCTTATTTGGATATCGCTTGTTTCTTTGATATCTGCTCTCTATTTTGGGTTCATTGATTTTCTGCTACACAAGGGCATTCTTGATGTTTGTCATGTGAATATTTACTTGAGCACTTATCTCTAAGTCAGTTAAATCATAGTAGTAGACCAAACATCCCTAGTCATTCTATTTGCGGTGCTTTAGAAATGGAAGAGTTGGGTATCTGCAGTGACAGAGGCCATTGTATCCATGCACCGCACCACCTGGATTGGCATGCGTGTGAGTGTGGACTATCTAAATTCTTTTTTCTTCAAGTTGTGCCTTATGAATAGAGTAAGTTATAATCAGTCTTTATAGAGAACAAAGTAAATTGTGCATGCCTGTGAAGAGATTTCTTCCCGTAGTCCATTCAGAATGTGGGAAGACAGGTGCTAGGAATAAAGTAAAAGTTAACTGAAATTCTCCACTTGTAGGCCAATTACTATAACCAAGTTGTACATGTTTTCTGTCTTCTGAATTTACTTGTCAGTCTTTGTAACCTGGGGAGTTTTTAACCTGGGGAGCTGTTAGAATCGTCTATAAAATTTACAAGAAATACTTCTGAGAATACTTGGATGGTGAGATTTAGGCATCTGTGTGCTTCAAAATTCAAAAGCTCCACAGGCCATTGAGATTTCCAAGTGCAGGTAGGTTTCACTGGTCTGGAATTCAACTCGAGGTGTGTGCATCTCAGTGGTGCGATGGTGTTCTGGCCTACAATGGGGGTATTTCCTGTATTTCTCTGCTGTGGACTGGCAACAAGGAGAGGTTGCATGTACTTAGCTTTGTCTCCAGTGCTTTTCAGGGCAAGTCATAGAGAGATCTTACTGATCAAGACGTGTGGCCCACAGTCAGCTGCTCTGTGCGCCTCCAGTGACTGTCACCTCTGTGTGCTTCGAATACCAGCCAGTCTTTCTAAACAGGCTTAAACAGAATTCCATGTCAAGAAACAGATGAAGAATTGATCAGTTTTTCCCTGCTTTTTGGTTTCTTTGAAGTATTAGGGATAACACACAGGGTAGAAGTCGTGCATTCAGAAGTTAAACAGGACATGTGAAAAGATAGGTATCATGATGAAAGCAATGACTTTTTTAACATTGATGTAAAAGAATGGCTTGAAATAGTCAAATGAACGTACTGACTTTGAAAAATAATTCTAACACAGTTGTCCTCAACTGTGATTCTTTTTAATGGCCTCATAAAACCACTAACCTGTGGTTATTTCATCTCTACTCGTTACTAAATTTTAATTTGTTGGTTAAATAATGATGATTGTGGCTTTTTGGGGGGAGAGGGGCGTGGGCAGAGCTGCTGACATTAGATAACAATCCTGGCTTTTTCCACGTTGAGGAAACTTTGATATGAAAATTGACCGACTTCCAGACTTTTAAGTATTAACTAATAAAATTTAAACAAACTGATGGAGGGGGAGACAACATAATTGTCATCTTTCTCTTTTATCTGGTTAAGGTGTTTAGCAGTAAAGCAGATTTACACAGCTGTCAGCTACTGTGTTTATTAAAAGGAAGTATATTTTAATCCCCCGAAAGAATAGGGTGAAATCTCAGAAACGGGACAGTCCTTTAAATTGAGCCGTATGAAAGACTCGTCATAGTGTATTTACTTGTTCCTTCTTATTTGGGAACTACACTTATAAATGATTATGGGCCTTGAGTACTCTGAAGATTGTTTCTGTATTCTACAAGCTGGAAACCTCTAGAATCTGATTTATGTGCCCACTTTTATAAAGCTTTGGTCTCATAAGGAGGTCCAGTGCTCTAATGAGAGTCATACCTGGCAGAATATCTTTTATCTGTGTTTTGCTTGTTTTTCTTGTGACCTGGAGGCTATTTTTCATGTTCATATGTTTTCAGAATAAAACACTTTTTCAAGGTGATCCATACTTAATGGTTTTTTCCAGAGAAAATTGTTCTCTAAAAGGACAGGGTACTTTTTTCTTTCACTCTAAAAATGATCATTGTAGGGATCCACCCCAGTGTTGTATAACAATTTTTATTACACTGTTTTAGGATCTTAAATAAAATGTATGCATTTCCTAAGGAGAGAGGTACTGAAACTGGGAGTTTTCATTTTATTTAAAAAGTTGGCAACTAGAAGATAAGTTTAAGATTATTACAGTTTAGCCTTAGCCCTCACCTACGTTTTATAGATAAAGAAATGGATGTTTGGGCTGTTAAGAAGATACACATTGTTCCTGAGATTACATACAACTCTGTCTGTTATGTTTGAATTTCCTAATAATATGTTAAAGTGCAACTGTATGTTGAGTCAGTTCTTGAGAAATTATGACCAAGGTGTAGAAATACTGCATGGATATTTGAAATAATTCTTTAACTCATTGTATTTAGCTCTGGAATGCATCCATGCTTTTATTCAAGATTCAACGTCACTTTTGTTTGGGTGGTGTTACCCTGTTGGAGAAGTTGAGCTAGGGATGATGGCTTAGATCTCGTCTAGGTGTAAGTACCATCCCCAGCCCCCTCCACTCTCTTGCAGTTTCCAAGCCTGTGGGTTGGAAACATGGCACATATCAGCTGGGAAATCCGCATGCTGTACAGAAAGTATAAAGCTGAAAATTCATACTGTCTTCTTCCTCCAGACTCAGCAAGTGGGCACATAACCTCCCTGACCCAAACTACGTAGCTGTATCATTTATATAAGTGGAAATATTTTTATATGTATTTTTCTTGGCATGCTTTTGTCATTCAACAGGGTAATGTAGATATTTTAAAAATGGCACTACTTTATCTTTTGTATCTTTCATAGTGTTCTTGTCAAGTGTTTTATCAGAATTTATTTAGCCAATCCTTTATTGATTAGGTTATTTTTTTTAATTACAATGAACATCTTTATACATATGCAGTTATATATCTGTGAGAGTATTTATTTCTATTAGGATGAATTCTAGTTAGAATTGTTGAGTCAGATTTTGATCTAATTGGTGACCTTTAGGAAGGACCAGTTTACACTTGAACCACCAGAGCCTCTAAACTCCTGCATCCACACATTTGTCAGGCCTGTGGGTCGGATTTTGCGGTGGCACTTGTCGAGGTTCAAGCAGAGGGGAGGGAGCGCCTGCAGTTGCTGAGGGGTTTGCTCCTACCTTTAGGGGGTTTGTTCACAAAATCTATCGTTTAGAGTGGACCCTGTTAAATTACTCTTCCTCTGAGTTAGGTAAATTATTTTAACACTTGTGCTTGGCTTTTGTGCTTTATCTCTTCACAAACTCTCCACATCTTCCGTTTTTGTTGCAAATAATTTAATAAAAGGTTTAACTTGTAATTGTTTAGTGATCATTTTAGAATTTCACTATTGAACTTTTTATTAAAGATCTTCATATTAACACTGTTTCTTGTTCAGGACTGGGACTCTTAATATCAGTTTACTAACTTGTTTCTTTCAACCTCCTGTGGTCTAGCTACTTCAGTGCCCTCATTGGTCTCACAGGTAAAGGTCCATTGGGCCTCGCTAAATATTAATGTACACATCTTGCCTTGTATAGAGACAGAACTTCAAAGAATAATCTTTGGTGTTGAACATGTGCCAAATGTTGACATCTGACTGATTTTTTTTTTTTAATTTCATTTTATTTTATTTTCAGGCAGAGGCAGAGGTGAATGTGGTTTTTACCAAAGAAGCTTTGATGAAGTAGAGGGTGTATTTGGTCGAGGAGGTGGCAGGGAGATGCATAGGTCACAGAGCTGGGAGGAAAGGTAACTACTAAAGGATCCGCATCTTGGTGTAAAGGTTTCCTGGTGTAAAAAACTTTTCTGCTTTCTGTAGAGGAGAAGCCGCTTTGTACCATTACAAGTTTTCATTTTTTAAAAATGCTGTTAATTGTTGAATATCACGTTCTATATTAGAAATTTTAAAATGACCTTTATTTAAAGGAAGGAGCATTTCAGCTAAATAGGTTAATATGTTAGTGCCTGCTTGAATATTTAATAGTTAATTAGATTTACTATTTGATGAGCATTCAGTAGAAAGCATTGACATTATTTCATTTGTTGCTGTTAATCAAAGCATCTTTATTTTGTTTGTAAGATTATAGGAGGTCAATGAAGATGAGCAAGGACAGTTGCACAAAGATGTGTGTGCCAAGATGTCCACTCTGATGATGTTTATAATCTAAAATAATTGGAAGCAAGCCAAACAGCTTAATGTCAGCATGGTTTCTTATAGTGATCCACACAATAGAATTCTGTGTAACCATTAAAGTTAGGGTGATTTTGAAAATATTTAATGTTGTGAGAAAACACATCATTAAACACATTTAAAAACTGTATGCAGCATGTATTTAAAATAAGTACCATATTTGTTGGACCATAAGACGCACCTAGGTTTTAGAGGAGGAAAATAGGGGGAAAAATTTTGAAGCAAAAAATGTGGTAAAATATTTAATAACATCAATAACAAAATATTCCACCAATGTAAATGTAAACAGAACTGAACAGCAGCATTAACAACCATGGGGGGGCGGTGCACGTGTCTTATAGTCCGAAAAAATATGGTATATACCTAATTTAAAAATGTATCTAGTTTAAAAAAATAACATTTCTGGGTCAGAAGCTAGCTTTCGGTGTGTGAGATGGTGCACATTTTTGTTTCCATATTTGCTTTTCTGTATTTTCAAAATGTTAGATAATAACCATTTATTTGTTTTATAATTTGAAAAAGAATGAAATGCTATTAAAGAAAGATAGGAAAGTGTATGTCATGGGTGGGAAATCTATATATTACTCTCAAGTCTTGTTTGAAACTTATTTTTTTCTAGGGGTGACAGACGTTTTGAAAAACCAGGACGAAAAGATGTAGGTAAGGCTTTCTTACTGTTTTGAAGTATTTTTATCTGGACTTCCATGATACTAGTTTTTAACAAGGTTTCCACATGAGGATGCACGTACTGAGAATTGACTGTGTTACCAGCACCTCTCCAGTAGATGGGGATGTGGCGTGTGGCGTTGGGAATTCATGGCTGTTTGAGGGCTCTGTTGCATGAAACCAGGACTCAGGCACACCCCTACGAAGGTTTACTGGATTTTACTTTTTAGGTCTGTGTGTTCTCAGCAAGGCATGCGTTCTTTTTGAAGGTTGTCTTGTGAACTGAAGTTTCAAGTTAGGAACCAGGCTGTTAACTTCTTTTCCAGGGTGAATAGCATCTTATAGGTGAGAAGAAATAGAATGCTAGAATGTTGGCTTTCGTGTACCAGAGCAAAGATAACACGATGAATGTCCTTTCTTTGGTCATTTATTTGGTCTTTTTGATGTATAACCTTTTTTCCTTGTTTTTAAATGAGGACAGTCAAAATAAGCTGCAGTTAATTAGCCACTGAATCAAAGCATAGTAAAACAGAATTTCAATGTTTATGGTGAATTAATCATAATTTATCTTAATGATCTGTAATGTTTAGATGGACTCTCTGACTAAAGGTACTACCTTACAAACTGCTGTAGGTATTATTAATATCTGAGAAACAATTCCAATTCATAGTAATATTGCAGTTATGAAAATTACTATACAAATCCCAAATTTCTAGAAGTACCAGGCAAGTTCTCTAGAGCATGATTCTGATAGAGGTAAACATTTCTCAAAAATGTATGTTAAATACGTAAATATTCACAGATTGATTTGCAGATTGTTTTTTAAAAACTATGTAGTTACAATGTCATAATGTCACTTTCGTGTCACTGTTTCCATATCATACTCATTTTAACATATCAGTTACTTAAATTTCTCATTTATCATGGCATTAGGACTATAAATAAAAAAGTCATTAAATGAATGTAGCATGAATTTTTTAACAGACTTGGTGCATAACTTATTGCTAGTTAAATGGCTTTACTCATATTGTAGACAATTGGATAAGTACTATCTTGGGGGATTTGTTGGGATCTCTGCTCCTGTCTTTGATTCAGTACTTTTCTCAGTGAAGACAGAGAGTTAATGAGTGAGGAGCATAGCGTTTGGAGTCAGAAGATCAACAGTAAGTAGTACAGACTCTCAAATATTCAGGAGTCTCACAATAAATGGAGGTGGTAATGCTTTACAGAATTTTTAGGATTAAATAAGAATATGTGAGCTCGTTTATTCATTCAATGATTATTGAATTCCTACTCATATGATATGCCTTGTGCTAGGCGCTAAGTAATTATTCCTTTTCATTGGGTGACATTGTTGGTGTGTGATCATTTTTAAGTCACTTATGTCTAGAGGGATAGCTGCAGAGAGGAACATTTAGGACTTGGGGTCGGAATTAAGGGGGAACAAGAGACCAGATTTAATCAGATGGAAGTTTAACAGCAGAAAATGCAGTCTCACGTAAACAAACTCTCCAGTTGAACATATGGAATGACTGTGTGATAGCAGTCTTCTAGAGGAAAGGCTTAGCCCCCTCAGCCGACCCTGCTCCGTGTTCAGCAGCAGCTGCACTCGGTGTCCAAGTGCGGCATTTACTAGAACTCCTGTCCTCAGGGAGTCAGTGGTAGAGAGGCCCACTCTTTCGTGTTGTCACAGGACAACTTAAGCGCTGTGTTCAGTATTGGAGCCACACCTCGGAAGGATCCATGCGTCAGAGCGGGGTGGTTGGGCATGCGAAGCCCCGTGGTGCGGAATGCGTGAAGGAAGTGGCTCTGTTTACATAGAAGACTAGATCGTGGATGGAGCAGAGTAGAGAAGAGAGTTTATAGGGCCACTCTCTGCAAATATTAGCATAACAATCACGTGAAAGAGGAATTTGACTTGATTTTCATGAGTCCTAAGGACAAGTTTAAGGAGGCAGATATTTGACCCCGTCTTTAAAAGATCTAATAATCAGAGTTATCTGAAAATGACTTGGGCTGCCCAGTGGTGAGTTCCTTATCATGGGACTAGCCTGATTTTAACTGTCGTCACACTCCAGTGGTTTGGGTGAGATGAGTATAAAGTTCCTTTTTACCGTTATTTGCCTTTCTCATATTTTAACTCTCGTTAATGCAATAGGGTAATTTTTCCAATCACCCTCTGTTAAGAACATAGGTTTTTTCTTTGCAAAAGCAAAGCAAAGGTATATATTTTTAAAGGCAAGTTCCATAAAACTAAATTGATGCAAAGTAGTTAAGAATATTAAAAAAGTTTTTTCTATAAGGTATCAGGGCAAGTGATACACATGTATATTCAAATATATCATAGTGGCTTTTATTGAATGCTTTTTCATAAGATGCTCACTTTTAGGTTACTCATTGTGCTAATGATTCTGAGCTCTTTTTGTAAATAATCCACTTGGAAATATTGTAGATTTAAAAAAAATTGCTTATAATTGTGTCTTACACCGTTCAGGTATAGCAGTACTAACACTAGTTTGTTGGGACACCGATGTCATGATCAGTTGTGAGATGTCCTACGATGTTCAATTAAGATAATTTGAGTACAGAAGATTACAGAATGATTTTTTTTTTTTTTAATTGGAAGTGCTTCTCATCATGTATTTGCTTCTTCCATGGAGAGAAATGGATGGGCTTAGCAATATCTGGGTAAACTCAGGCATAAGCCCTGCGAACACGCATGGGAGAATGTGGAAAGAGGCCTGCGATAATGGAATTCCTGTTCGGTGGGAATTGATTGCGCCGTAGGGGGGATCAGTTCCAGCAATCGTCTTGTAGTGCTGTGATTCCATGAGGATGAAATCAAAAGATTATTAAAAATAAGAAATGGTTCAGATGATACTAGGCTTGTGTGACACCAGTTAGTGCATTTGGTATGAAATACTTTGAAGTAGACAAAAAGC
The DNA here is from genome assembly GCA_004027475.1 of Anoura caudifer. Lineage (NCBI taxonomy): Eukaryota > Metazoa > Chordata > Mammalia > Chiroptera > Phyllostomidae > Anoura > Anoura caudifer. The sequence continues at coordinate 130,485 of PVKU01003874.1, read as the reverse complement.
AGTTTTTGGTTATTAGGCTGCTGCTGGCAGTTGGTAATATGGGCTTGTACGGAAATAAAACTAGGCCTTACGGTTTTTTGTCACTGCTTGTCGTCAGTTTGTGGGCGCTGTCCCGGTATCTGTGTCTGTTTACAGAAGCACTTCTTAAGTTCCGTCTGATAGGGTCTTCCTGGCGCTGTGTCCGAGGTGCATCACTGAGCTGCCGGGGGCCTGGGCTAGTGAGCTGTGCAGCCAGGAATAAGAGCTGCTGTTCCCACCTCTCCGTAATTTCCTCCCTCTTTCTCTTTGCACTCCATTCTCCTGAAAGGGTAATGGTGTCTTTGCAGAAAACTTAATTCTAAACATAGAAACTGTGATTCTGTGAAGGGAAAGACTTGCGAACAGTGCTTTTGGAAGCTTTCAGTGCCCTGGACCAGGGACATCTATAGGTTGCCTCTGTGCACCCTGGCCAGGGACTGAACCCGCCTCCTAGGCATGTGCTCTGCCTGGAGACCAAACCTGTGACCCTTCAGTTTATGGGATGACGTGCCAACCAACTGAGCCACACCAGCCAGGGTGTGCTGCAGGAGTTTTTAAAACATGCAGTACCTGACTATTTAGTCGGGGGCACTGACCTCTTTTCCCTCAGATTGTCAAACAAAAAAAAATGACAACAGTCAACACAATAGTAGCCAATTGTGTGAATGAGTCAAAATTATACCTATTTTTTTGGTCAGATCAGCAAAAAATAATATTTTTCGGTGTGCTGCAGGATTTTAGTTAATAGTTTATGTGTGCCATGAGATGAGAAAGGTTGAAAATCACTGTCCTAGCTGAAAGTTTTTTATTGCATTTCTTAGTTGTCTATTTTTGAAACATTTTAAAAAAAGCATTAGCATACCAACAGAGTGTTTGAGGGGTGCGTGCAGGGCGAAGTCACATCTACTTGTCAGATGTGAAGTTGGTGTGTGAACAGTGCACTTGCGTGGAGAACGTGCTGCATTTGTAGGGTGGCTTAGACCCCAGGGCTTGCTCACTCCTGTGCTGTGTCGTTTTGGGCCACTTCACTTAACTGTTGGAGTGTGATCTGTGAAAGGGACAGAGACCTCTTAGGAAAAAACATGCCATGTAAATCTTGAGACAACTTTTATTTTCACAGGTTAGGTGAATGTCGTTACTTTATTGTAGAAATGAGAATTACTGCTGTCCATGTGTTAAAACAGTTTTGGGTCAGAAATACCTGTTGGTCTGGCTAGTACTTTAAGAAGACTTTCAAAAAGCAGTTTCATAGTAATTAAGTTTCTGTGTCCTTGACATTCTTCTGCTATTACCAGTCTTAGACAACTCAAGAATTCTTCTTAATTTCTTTTCCTTTTGGTCAAAGAGCAGAAAAATATGATTGCCGCTGTGCCCTGCTCTTCACAACAGCTCACTTTTACTCAGCTAGTGTTTATTTCAAGCGATGGTTCCTGCGTGGGTCATCATCAGTGGGGAGGGTTAATCTTTCACTTTTCCCACATAAACCTGAATACAGGAAATTTCAGAAAAAAAGAGCAGCTGCAAATACAGTTGAAATTGGACAGGGTGACTTAGTTGGTTCTTGTTTTGTTTGAGGACAGTTTTATTTTTTTATTGAAATGAAAAATGTACAAAGGATAATCCTTAAACTGTCTTAAACTGGATGTGTAAGGGAAAGGGTTTGTCTTAGTATACATAAAGTAAAAACTGAAGTGGAGAAAGCAGAATTTTCAGCAGATATTAGATTTAGAAAGAAATAGTAGATTCATGTAGTCCAACCTCCTACTGGTGAATAAACACTCATTTTGTGTTTATCGAAAAAACTATTTGAAGTTGGAAACAGGAATTTGAGTTTGAAAATACTTCATTGCCTGATTATTTTTTGCTTTATCTATTGAAGATTTTTTCCTTGTTGAATTACATCTAACTAAACCTTTATATCTGTAAAAACAAATATATTTGCATTTATAACTTATAGCTACTTTTTTTTTTGGTACCATTGAATGGCTTGTAGGTAGGAAGGGAATGTTTTTACTTAGTTTGCAAGCCATTTAATGAGCAGCCAATGATACATTTTAAATTACTATTTGATTATTGTGCAGGGTAGCTCTAATGTAGATATAGATATAACTTGGTGTCTCCTTGCCCAAAATACTACCCCAGGTTCCATTGGGCTGGAGCTTTTCTTATTTGCTCTGATCAGGTTCTGCCACAAATACATGAATGTGTGTTTGGGTGTCATGTTGAAATGCTTTTGAAGTTGTTTATAAATCTATACTTTGCTGTTTTTCTTGTGAAGTATTGTTCTTAGCTGTTAAAAATTAAGAGGCTCTTACTTACCCTAGTTTTGTAGTATAAAGAACCAAAGGAATGATCTTTGTTGTCTTGAAAAAAAGTAACAGTTTTAAAAGGATGTTCACTAAATATTGTGAAATCATTATCTACCTAGGGAGCTAGGTTTGAAACTAAACTCTTGCTTTAACTTGCAGATGAAAATGAGAGATTTATGGTTAATTTTCTTAGAGTTCAGCTGTGATAAATTTCACTGTCCATTTTACCTTCATCGTTGGTCTCAAAGCACATCTTCATAAATTCACCATCATTTCTGCCATGTTGAGAGGCACTGATTTCAGCATATAACCACCGATTAAGAACTCTGAAAAGTAGAATGTTATATTTCCAGAATGTGTATTGTTAGCTCACCCATTTTTTATGGGCATAGGCATGATGTAATCAGAGAGATGTAATTAGTGTTGGGGGGAAAAAAGAAAACGTGAGATATGATGAAGGAAAAGTAGCTGTATAAGTGGCAGGATATATTTAATACATTAAAAAATAGGGTGCTGTGGATACATCTTACTCTGTCAGTCCTGTTTCAGAGATCTGAAAATTGTCAATGCTTTGTCCATTGATACGGATGTCCAGGTCAGTCCTGTTTGGGCTCTTAGAGACCAGAGGAGTGGGAAGTTCAGGAATAGTCTTGTCAAAATTCTCCATCTTGATTTGATATTCACCTTTGGAGCCTCGGGTCAGCAGAGATGCAAAACAGTGGTGTAACATGATCTCAGAGGGTAGGTAGGATGTCCTCCTTTGGCATATTTCTCCAGTGCCTTCCTGCATTGCTGAGAGGAACACAACTAATTCAAAGTGGGGAGGATTTTCATGCTGGAGCAGAGTGGCCAGAGGACTCGAAGGTGTGATGGAGTGGTGGTAGGTTAGTGGAAAGATAAAGTATGGACATTCCTCAGAACTGATGCCATCAAGGTGGAAGTCCACACTGGTTTGGTAGAGCTCTCCGTTTTCTCTCTCCTGATAGAGTATAGCTGAGACCCGAACACTGGTTAGAGGGCTAGGTCGAGTGTTGGCCACTTGGAAAATGAGATTAGGCTTGCCATCTACGTGAGTCACGACTGCCAAGTCAGTGAAACGAATTGAGAATGCTCGATTTTTTGGCCGGGCAATCTTCGCCACAAAGGCACCTAAATTAGAAACCATTAAGTTGTTTTAGTATGAATACTTTGCATGTCAATACCTTTTCTGAATGAGGAGGGTATATCAGATAGTTACACATTTCTTGGTACCATGCTTTAGAAATGAATCAGGAGTTGAACTTGTTAATTTGGGTAGGGTCATTTGCCTGAAGAATTTTTGGAAGTGTACATGCATTCTTATTTACATATTACGGATTCAGAAGTAGGTAAGCAAAATTTGTTGTTACACAGAAATGTAAAACTTTATCCTCTAGTATGCTTTCAAGTCAAAGAATAGTTATTTTCTGTATCCTGGCCCTATTTTTTAAAAAAGTAATAAAATAAATGCAGTTTGGGTGCAAGCAGACTACATGCCTAAATAGAGATAAGATTCTAAGTAGAATGATTTGGGGTAGGGGGAGGACCCCAATTCTTCATCGGGATCAATGCAGTGAGGAATTTTTTAACTTAAAATTCATGCTCCCCCACACCTCACCCTGCACTTTTTTTGAAGACGAGGACTCTGGCTCTAGGGTGATCTCAGCGCACCTTTCACGTGCGTCCTTGTTCCCAGGAGCTCTGGGTCAGGGCTTCTTAACCGCTTTTGTGCCACAGATCTTGTTGGCAGGCAGGTCAGTGGACTTATGCTTTAAATGCATAAAAATAAACTACATAGAAGGAAACCAAGTATATTGAAATCCAATTGAATATTCTTAAAAACTGTGTTAATAGGGCTATATGTGCTCTAATAGTACATGAACAGAATGTTGCCGCGCGTGTGGTACTGCAGCGTTGAAGTGTGTAGTGTGCCCTGAAAGTACGTGGTTTCTGTTTGTGTCAGAGTTACAGTATTGCTGATGCTGCCGGTTTTTGTTGCCTACATTTATAATAAAGGGAAGCACCACATTTCAGTTAAGAGTTAATGAAGAAAGGTGCAAGTTTTTCCTGTCCAAGCCCACAGATCCCCTAAATTTCATCTACTAACGGATCCAGGGAAAGAACCCTTGCTGCGGAGGTTTCGTGGTCTGTCGCAGCTGTGGAGCCACTGGTGTGTGTTACTGACATAAGACCCCTCAGCCCTACTTGTGTGCTGCTGCTCTGTCGGTGAAGTTTCATCATCTTTATGGCAGTATTTTGCTACGAGTGTGCAAACTTAATATGTGTGTGCATACTGTGCTGACTTTGGTGCTCTGGGCTCACTAGTACTGAGTAAATGTTGAAAGGTAAACTCAGAGGAAAAAATTCTAGCTGAGTTTTAAAAATCAAATTCTTCTGTTAGATAAAATATGAAAATATGTGCTGATATTTATTCATTTAAAAACTATTTAGCTTCTCTGAAAAATTCTTTTAGACCTTTTAAAAATTTTTTTCTTTTTTTCCTTTTTTTTGGGCATTAAGATGTTGTTAAAAGTTAGTGTCATAATGATCCTTTTTTCTTAAGTTCCAATAGGTAAAATTTAAGTACAGAGTCATGTTTCTTATCATCTCCTATAATTTGTTCTTAGACTCTCTTTTTCAGTCTCTGGCATTACCTGCAAATAATGCAAAGAAATGATTTTATAACACGGTTGCTTATAACTGACCATCCCCTTTGAAAAACATTCGTAATTTTTTTAAAGAATAAAAATAATTACCTGTGATGAAAGCCTCTAGCATGAGGCCTAGGAGCATTTGTATGGCAAGTAGGGCGATTGCGCTTGGACAGTCACCACTGGGGAACATGGTGCCATAACCGATTGTGAGTTGTGTCTCCAGGGAGAAGGAGAATGCAGCCGTGAAACTGGTGATGTACTTGACACAGATAGTGTGGTTCTCGGGTGGGACGTCGTGGTCTAGTTCCAGATCGCCATTCATCTCAGCCAGCACGTACCAGAGCACTGCAAAGACAAGCCAGTGGACGACAAAAGAAGCAGAAAAGACCAACATCATCCAGCGCCAGCGCATGTCCATCAGGATTCCCCAGGCGTCGCGAAGATACACAAGACCTCTTTGCGCACCGTCCATTTGAAGTGTGCTGTGGCCATCCTTGGTGACCATTCTCCGGTATCTCTGAGTTAGGAGAGGAGCAATAACTTTGCAGTTACTGCCATCCATCTCAGGCTGTAAATCTCTGCAATCAAGAGATTTACAGTTAATGTGAATAAATTCTGAGACCTCATTCACTTTGTAGTTTCTTTGGAATGCTTTCCTGACTGTTGGACAGGCTTTTCCAGTCTGTCTGTCTCTCTTCTCTGTTTACAGAAGGCATCATTTTCTAAGTCATTCACTTGATAGGTAATCATGGGATATCTCTTATTGTTTCCTAGAATGACTGTTAAAATATTGTTTGGCATTTTAACATTTCATATATATTAAAAAATTTCTGAGGGGTTGGGATTATGGTTCACGACTTACTGACACCCCTGTATCTTTTTGCACAGGTCCAGGCATCACGTGTTTATTGACCTGACTAAACTATGTGTAAATAAAGACTTTTCATGGTTAATGACTTATAATTATGAAAACTCATAATTAAAAGGAGTGTGTAAATAAGCAGAAATCATTTGGAAGTGCAGTGTTAAACTAAATGTTTTGACACCAACATTGGTGCTGGGACAAGACTAAGCTTTTAGAGCATCATAGTCTAATACATGTTTTCTGGTTAGCCTATTGAAGTTTTAGCAGTAGGTTTTATTTGTTTTTGTCACTTGGTCATTTTCATGGGCTCTTCCATGGTTGATGATTTGCTACCCTTCTTAAATATTCTAGATGCTGATTGGATTGTGGGGTAGATAATTATTTTCTTGGCAAAATAAGAAAGTCTAGGTAGAGATTCCTAGATAATATTAATTTTGAAAGTAAATAAACCGGAAGATAAAGATTCAAGGTTAATGAGCTAAAATAATCAGTATATCAAGTAGCAGTTTTTAAAAGGTAATTAATATAATTAGTTTTTAACTGTAAACAGGTTTTTTTTTTTTTATCAGTGATTACCCTTTTCTCTGTGTAGTGAGTAGAAATAATACTGTGTGTTTTCTATATGACCATCCTCACATATGACGAAGGAGTCTTGAGACTTGTGTAGAGGCTACCAGGAACCGAATGGAAAGTGCTGCTTTGCTCCTTGAATGCTCCTTTCTTCTTTGCCATAATCCAGTAATAAGAGTTATAGTTAAGTCTTGGCTGCTTCCTTTAGAGACAGATGCCCTTAGAGGTAGTGCGTGTCCCGTCCTGCCATTTGAAGGACAGTGCTGCGTTAGTGGGCTGGGGCACCTAGAGCCGGCTTGTCGCTTGGGTCTGCTGGACCCTGCCTGTGTCTAGGCACTTGGGAGACTGCCTTCCTGTGCTGTGGGAATTGAACATTGACCAGCTGGGCATATACTTTCTCTTTTGTCAGGAGGCTAATTTGTTGTTATTGGGGATATTAGAGATACTCTCTTCCATTGTTTTTTCAGATTTGAGTTACTGATGGGACACTGGAATGATTGATGATTATTTAGATTAGATGGCCATTTCAGTTCCATATTATAAACTTTAAAAAAAAACTTAGGGCCCTGGCCAGTTAGCTCAGTTAGTTAGAGTGTAGTCCCAATAAGCCAAGGTTGCAGATTCAGTCCCCAATTAGGGCACATACAAGAACCAACCAATGAATGCATAAGTAAGTGGAACAGCAAGTCAGTGTTTCTCTTTCTCTCTCTCTCAAAACAATTAATAAAAAAACTTAGCCATTAATGTTTTGTAATTTGCTATGCTTAACAAGTTGTTTTACTTAGTGTATTTTCTTCTTGGCACAGTTATTTAATAACTCATTTTGCTGGATTCTTTAAATGTTTACAGGACCTGATCTCTGTCCTTTTGGAAATAATAATAACAAAATATTCACAGGCACTGTGCTAAGTGTACTTATATTACATTATCTGTAACTAGTATCAGAGCAAGATAAATGTATTATCCCATTTTTCAGATGAAGTCACTGAGGATCAGGCAGATAAAAGAAATTTCATGAGGTAGTAGAGGCTTTGGATTATTTGAATTATTTACCAAGTCTAGCTAACTTCACAGCTGGCAAAAAAAAATTTTTTTTCCCTATAGGAAGGTGTTTATTTGGAGAGTTTGGTGAACTAGTCTTTCACAAGATAATTGGTATTGCATTCACAGAATAATTTGTGATAGCAGATATTTTTAGCACTTTTAATAGATGCTCTTCTTTTCCCCAACTGTCTCAACTATCTGTTTTAAACCATTGTTAACTCATGATTCTTATGACTAACAATTAATAATATTAGTTAATATATATTGTGTGTTATGTGCCAGAAATCATGCCATACACTTCACATGTATTAACTCAGTGCCTGGCCAGAGCAACCTCAGTAATCATTGCTTTACTGTTATTAATAATGGTTTGTTTCTTTTAACTTTCCCAGTACAGGCACCATTATTATGCCCACTTTACAGATAATGAAACTAAGGCACAGTGAGTTTCCTAAGACCACAAAGTTGTCGTGAGTACTGGTGAATCCCATGAGGAGGCTGTGGTTCAGAGTCAGTGCTGTATTGCCTCTTTGACCCTGGTTAGCCTTCATGAAGAATACAGTTTTATTTGACAAACTTTGTTCAAGAGCCACTACAGAATATTTGTTTTTCAGGAATGCTTGCTTAGGTTCAGACCTATGATTTGTAGGCAAGAAATAGATTTTCAGTTAAGGAAGACATCTTGCAAGATTGGAAGATTAGTACAATCAGAATTATTACATAGTCAATCTAGGATTCCGCAGACCAGTCAAATTAAAACAAAATATGGAGAGGAGAATGCTTAAATAGCCTTGCCACATTTGTATTTTGACAGGTGAGAAAATGATTTTTAAAATGCAGTACTATCATCATCATTTTAAAAAAGGCATGTAGGCACTTGAGGAAGAAGGGTGTAAGAATAAAGGAGAGTTGGCTGTGAACCACACACGGCTCCGCACCATCCATGGCATTTATTGTTTCTTCCTGCCTGCGTGGAAGTGCCCACCAGGGTCCTCCACGCCAATGCTTATTTCACTCTAGGGACCACTGATGGCTTATTGTTTCACAGTGATTTTCAGGGGGAAAGCTACATGATTATTTTTGACTTTCAACCTGCTTCATTAAATTCTAAGATGCATTACCTGGGAGGTAGCCTTTCTCTACAACACAGGTGGCAAACACAAGGCCCTTGGGCCGAATCTGGCCCTCCACCTTGTTTTAGCTGGCTGGCACCTTGTTTCTTGTTTCTGCCAGTGCTGAGCTCTCACTTAACTGTTAAAGGAGTGGCTGCATTTACACGATCCTAAAATGACATTCGGCCCTTGGAAGGCAACTGCATGGCCCCCGGTAAAAATGAATGAGTCTGACAGCCTTGCTCTACAACTATAGCTAACGAAATTAATTATTATTTGTTCCTTTCTAGGATTGTTACTTGTAGCACCCATGCTCTAGGCTTTTACAGTTTCATTTTTTTTCTCTTGCCACTAAATAATTCAGTTAAAAGGCTAACATCAGCGCAGCAAAGCAGTATCTTTTTATGCATAAAACCTTGCTAGATCTTGTTCAGATTGTGTTGGGGAGGGGAGTGGCTGAGAGAAGTTAAGATTCTGATCCCCACCTGTATGATTCCTTTCTTTGGACTCATGAGGTCGGTGTGTTTAGTGTAAGGAAGACATGCTGGGGAATCTAGCTGGCCAGGCTCTGGCTCCGCTGATTACAGAGCTTTGTCAGTGTGGGCAAGCCCTGAATCCCCTTCCAGGCTTCTTCTTTATAGCAAAAAAGGAAAGAGAAGAAGGAATTAAATGATACCTTAAAACCCTACATGTTTGTGAACTTATTGCCATGTTCCTCAACTGGAGGGTTTTCTGTATGATTTTTTTCTGTACAATGTTATGTCTGCTTATATGGCGTTTAAAAGATTATTGTTGCCTGATATATGTAGATTTCCTTTCCATCCAATTTAGAAGTAACTGATGGGGCCCCTAGCGGTGTGGCTTGGTTGGGGCATCATCCTGTGGACTGAAAGGTCACAGATTTGATTCCTGGTCAGAGCGCTATGAGAAGGCAGCCGAGCCAATGCCTCTCTCTCACATCAGTGTTCTCTCTCTCCCTCTCCCTGCACCTGTCCCTCTCTCTACTCCTCTTCCTCTCTAAAAGCAATGAAAAAATGTCCTTGTGAAGTGTCTGATGGGTAGACATTATGTTTATGCTATTATATTTCCAAGTAATTTTCATATCACTGTAGGCACAGAAGTGTGTTTTTTTAAATTAAAGTTGACATAAAATACTACAGTTTCAGTTGTATAGCATAGCGATCAGATATTTTTAAACCTTATGACATGATGACCACAATAGGTTTAACCATCTGTCACCTACCACACATTGTTTTTACAACATTATTAACTGTATTCTCTGTGCTGTAATACATCCCCATGAATAATTTTGTCACTGGCGTTTGTACTTCTTAATCTCTTTCACCTTTTTTGCCCATTTCTCCCACCTGCCTCCCATCTGGTAACCATCAGTTTGTTCTCTGTATCTGTGAATTTGTTTCTGTTTGTTTTTGTTGTATTTATCTTGGTTTGTATTTATATGATCCTCATCAACTGATCCCAAAAAAAAGTAGACTTAAAGCTTGGGAAGGTTTGCTTTTATCTCTCTGTGTGTGGGCTGTAAAATTTTGCCCATTTATAAACTGTTTGGTAGAAGAAACTACTTTCTACAAATGATAGTTTGGCTGCTTCATTGGTCATCACAGTAATGGAGTCATTCTAGTCATTGGATTGTAGCTCTAAAAACCATCTCTTACTGCCATGTTGTAATGCAGCAGTGCAGTTCACACAGAACAGTTCAGATGCAGACTGTAACAACAAATGTTAAATGATTACAGTGTTACTGTGTATTTGTCAACATCTGCTATAAACACTTTGAGATGGGATAGAGTTTTAATAATCGTCTCTCCTGTCCCTCCATAATTAGGGCAAACAGTGTGAGTTCTAACTGTATTACATAAGCTCAGATTCTTTTTGAATCCTTATTTGCAGAAGCATCTAATTTCAGTAATCCATGCTTAAAACAAAATTTAAAATTAGGATATTCATCACTTTTTTCATGGGTTAAAAAACAGATTTTTTTTTTTTTTTTTGTAATTTGTTTTGTATGCTCATTTGGGGTTCTTTAATCCCTTTTGAAAGAAAACGGTACATTTTGTTAAAAGTTACTGACTTTTTTAGGGTTTTTCCCTTCTACTTGTTTCTAATATAGAAATGGAGAATTAGTATACATTCAATAAAACAAGAAGAAAATTTTCAGTAATGCTTTCAGTAGGACTGTTACTCCATTTCTAAAATTTAAGGAAAAAGAATAAAGAACCTTAAGGTACGACCCTGTAGGTAATTATCTTTGTTTTAAAGCTCTATTGGCAGTATCTAGCTCTGTCCCTATTTGCCAGTCATTTTCTTTCTCTTTTCCCCTTTAAGAAAAGAAATAAGAATGAATATTATTTAATGTACTCACCAGTTTTTTGGGTTTTTTTTTTTTTGCTGGGTCAGCCTGTATGCACAGGTAGGTCTTGAGGAAACTTTCAAAGTTGGCCTTTTTGATGAGGTAATTTTACTCTACAAGTCTGGTTTGTAGATTCTCTTCTTGGACTGGTTTTACAGTTCACATTCCTCTGTTTATAATGTTGTGGGGGCTGGTTTTAGCTGAAGCTGATGTGATTGGTCACTTAGTCTGCAGGGGGGCCAATTAGCTCTGATCATGTGGAAAAGAATGCTGGTTTGTTAGGAGGTCTTTCTTTACCCAACACAAACCTTAACAACTCTGGAGAAAGCCTCCAGAACTGACTTGGAGAAGGGTTGCATTTTTTCCCTCTAATCTGGACCGGTCTTTAGTAAGTTTGCATAATCTTACTTAAGAGTTTATTTAAAAGTTCAAAGGGATAAAATTCCCTGCAAGATTTCTTTTCAGCCGTCTTTCCTTATATAGCATGTTGAAGTGTGAGGTATTTCCTTTGCTAATCTGTTTTTCCCTCCATTTCTTTGGGGACGATATCCTGGAATAAGGACTTTGTAGGTATGAATTAATGAATTGATTTTTACCAGTTTTCTTTTCATATCCCATCTCATCAGAATGGCTGTCACTAACTGTAGAACTAGTCATACAGGTAATTTAGTTACCTGAAATCTTTTGGAGGTGGGGCTCAAGGAGGCAGACTTTTTTAAAGGCTGTGTACAGAGACTTTGAGTGAGAATAAACTTGTGTGGTACCTTGTACTTACCTTTAAGAAACACACCTATGTGGAAAACTGAAGAATTGTCTTAGGGCGTGCTGCAGTGCTGTTGGGTAGCCGCTTCCCTCAGAGGTATGGTGATGTGCAGTAAATCAGGTGTCCAGGGCTCAGGAAATGCAGCTTCGTATCTAAATGGTGTTTGGCTGGAAAACGTGTGTGATCCAGCTTGTAGCAGCCTTGAAATGAACTGTGAGATGACTCTGTGTAATATGCCTTAGTGAGCAACACTTTCTCCACGTCCATTAGCTGCTGATTTTAAAACTTTGATCAAATGTCTCACGTAAGAGGATCTTAGGAACAAAGGCTGCGATTATTCAAAGTAAAGTCATGGAAGGCCTGCTGGGAAAATTATTAATGTAGACCAATATAATGCTACTTAGAAAGTGAAATCCGCCTTTGTAGATTCCTTCCCTGCCCCCTACAATTAAAAAATATATTAATTCCTTCTTTGTTTTATTAATGCCAAGCATTTCAACACAAGTGCAGACACAGCATTGGGAACTTTGGCCTTCAGAAGTAGAGCAGGTAACAGCATAAAGGAGGGACTTGGGATGTGATGCTGGTTTCCTGCCTGTGCTGGTAGGAGTTATACTTGATATATGTCAGTTGCCATTTTTCTGTTTGTGGGGAAGAAGCCAGAGTAAATACAGTGTAACACTGCCTTTCAAAAAGTAGAAGTCCTGGAGTGTTATCTTCCTTGTGTCTTAAAGAGACATAGCAAGCAAGATAGTGAAGGATTTTACCAAACTTAGAAGCCTCTTTCTATGATATAATCCATTTCAGAATATGTTGAGGCAAGAATGATTTGGCAAAAAGATCATCAAGAAATGTCTCAAGTGAAAATATGTTCTGATTTCTAGATTTCTGTAATTTGAAAGCTTGCTATGTACACATGGATTCCTAATTGTTGACTTCTAATTGCTGATGGTCTGGGTAATGTAGACCAGCTTTGGAATGCTACCCAGGAGCATAGCAGTTTCATTATAATCGCCTGAGCAGTTCAATCCATTTTTAGTTGGAGTTGCCAGGTTAGTTGAGATTAAACTGATTTTGGAATAGATGATATGCCAATTTCATTTTGAAACACACAGGCCCTCCCATCTAAACAGAATTAATGATTTCAATTGGAGGTGCCTCTGAAACATCTCCTCTGTGAATGAACATAAATGCTAGATATCTGTTTATTGATTGATTTTTTTTGTTCGAAATTATAATGATTAAGCAAGGTGCTAAAACCAGGTAGGTTATTTATTTAATTCAATTCTCTATAACTGAAGGTGTTTGATTTTCTTTTTGGCTGAAGTAATTTAGTATATAATACAAAACTGTACTGCCTTGTACTTGAAAACAGCAAAACCTTTGGTGGGATGTGATGTCCTGCCTGTGTACACAGATCATCTCTCAACTTCAGACCTTTAGCCGTGACTCCAATGTTCGTTCTTTCTTTTTCTTTTTTAAATTGTATTTTTCCCCCATTACCATTTGTCCCCCTTACACCTCACAGTCACCACACTGTTGTCCGTGTCCATGAATCCCTTTTCATTCCACCCCCTGATCCCCTAATCCCCCTCCATTGTTCTTTCTTACATAGTGCACTTAGCTTTCTTTAGAAGGTGCCTGGTGTCTTCTCAGTCCTGCATTCAAGCTCACCTACTGATAGTCTTCCCCAGGGATTTCAGGCGCCGACTGGGTGTGTACCAGCAGGTGACAGAGCAAGAGAATTTTAGAGAGATGGAGCATACTCACACCATATGCCTTTTCCAAAGAGGTTCTGATAATGCTTGCTGCAGCCCCTCCAATTTCTCCCAGCTAGCCAGGAGCTGATCTGCTTTCAGGACCCATGTTAGCCAAGGGAGCAGACTGTTGCCCTCAGGGGTTAAGATGGGAGAAAAGTTGCAAATCTCTGGATATAGAATTTAAACTATACCCTAGCCTTTATGAGTTTTGTTTACATGTAATTGTGGGCGGTGGGGAGGGGGTACATACCAACGCCTAGATGGGATTCCCTTTCACCCTTTTCTCTGGCATTAGAAAATATTTTTAGTGTTGATCAGAGAATATATACCTGCATAGAGCAATACAAAATTACTTGCTGGAAGAATTTGCACATAAACAAGCTTCAAAGTCTGTCCCATAATTCCACTTTTGCTTTTGGAGTTCGGGCACTTGTAAGTTCCAAGTCTCACAGCTGTAGATTGTGTTGGCTGAGCGCCTCCTTGCTCCATCTGAAGTTTTCCATAAACACCGTGTTTGGCAGCATGTCAAACACGCACACAGGTGCCCTTTCACTGCTCTTTCTCCTTAGGAAGTCTACTCAATTAGACCAGGGTAAAACCAATGCTGCGTTTTAATTTTGTTTTATTTTTGGAAGAATCCTATTCAGACTTAATACTTTAAGACAGAAACAAGTATTTATTGCCATTGGGGAAACTGTTTAGATATGTAGTACTTGTGTATTTTAGCATCTTTTATACATCTTGAGTTACTGTGATGTAAGAACAAATGTATTACACAGTAGGGTTTGCTCACAAAATGGTCGTGTTTGTTATAGTGAATAGGAAAAAATACATTTTAAATTTGTGTTTACCTTTTGGAGGTCATAGACATCTTTAAGACTGACAGAAAGCTTAGGCCCTTTCCCCTGAAAAGAACCAGCATGCCAGCACAGAAGTGCTCTCAGTGCAAGGGCTCACATCCTCGTGTGCTCTTCCTGATCTCAGGTTAGAAACACTTGCTGGGTTCAGGTATTTTTTCCAATTATGTATTCAGTTGCATTAAATTTCAAATCATCGTGTTACAAGTAAATCTGTTAAGATTTTAAAAAGCCAACTAAAGTATTTGGTTGCTCAGCTTTGTCATGGTGCTGATGTTACAGAAGGAGGAAGACTTTGGCTTTCCATGTTAAAGGCGTGTGGGTGTCCCTCACTTGTTTTAGCTCTGGTCACTATGGAAGCCTAGGATATTTTAGACATGAAAGTAACTTTAGATATTATCTTCTGAGTAGCTCATGAATGACTTTCATATTTATCATTAATTTTAAATTATATCAGTAATACACAGGGGTGGACAAAAGTAGGTTTATAGTTGTGAGAACATAAAATACCGAGTTAATAAAGCTGTTGTAATAATCATAACGTGTAGGTCTTTTTCCAACCCTTCATTTGCCTGTTCCTGTACAAATGTATATATTTTTTAACTCAAACTATACAGGTGAAGTTCTCTTTAATACCCTCACTCCCCACTCAAATTTACACAGATACAAATCTCTTTTAATCATTTAGGATATAAAAGATTGAATGTAGTTTTTGAATGTAGTGTAAAGTTTAGTTGCGTTGGTAGTAATTAGAA
Organism: Anoura caudifer; assembly: GCA_004027475.1. Taxonomy (NCBI): domain Eukaryota; kingdom Metazoa; phylum Chordata; class Mammalia; order Chiroptera; family Phyllostomidae; genus Anoura; species Anoura caudifer. Next base: position 115,389 of record PVKU01003874.1, on the reverse strand, counting down.
AGTATATTTTGTTAGATGGTGCTTGAAGTTATTTTTCCCCCCAAAGTAATTTCTAGAGGTAAGTTTTTATATTGAATAAATTGGTCTTGATATTTTTAATATCATTTCTGTTGGAAGATTTCACAAATTTAGTTTCATCTCCCCTTTCAGAGATGTTGTCAGTCTCTGTCCCTAAGTTCTCTTTTAGAGCTTATTAAATTTAGATCCTAGATCTTTCTCTTCCTCCTTTAGTTTTTCCAGAATTTCTGTTTGCTTCTGACGGGCTTAATTTGTTAGTAAGCCTGGAGTAGGAGTTTGAACACCTATATGCTATTTCTGATTTGCTCACTGCTCAACTATGTGACCTGGGGAAACTCCCTGCAGGCGTCCTTCCCTCCCAGGAACAGGAGAGACCAGATGTTTGACTTCACTCTTGTGTTTACTATGAGGGTTATATGAGATATATCGATGTATTTTGTCAACTGTAATGTATTGAGTCATTTATTTACTGTGTGTCCCTGGACTGTGGACCAGAGGCTAGGTGCTGTGTCTAAGTCTCTTCCTTATTTTCAGTTCTGTGTCTTCAGTTGTGTTTGTCCATAGAGGAGGTACTCATGTTAATATTTACTGGAAGGCTGAGTGCGAGTAAAACAAACAAGCAAAAAACGGTAAAGTAGTACTATTTCTCTGAGAAGATAGTACTATTTACTAAAGTTTAATATACCTATGACGTAGCAATTTCACTTGTAGGTAAATACCAAAAGAATGCAAACATGCTCATCAAATTTCATATCCAACCAAGATTGTTCATAGCAGCACAATTCATAACAGCAAGAAAAAACTAGAAACAACCTAAATCAGCAGCAGAGAAGGGAAATATATTGTGGTTTATTCATACAATGAAATCCTTCCTGTGCATTATTGCAAAAGAACGAGCTACTATTTGTAACAATGTGGACGAATCTCCCTTAATGTCCAATGAAAGAAGCTAGACAAAAGTGAATCTTCCATTTTTATTAAAAAAAAAAAAAGTTTAAAAGCAGGCAAAACTAATCTTTCGAGATTGAAATCAAAATAGGGCTGGCTTTGGGAAGAGCTGATTGACAGGATGTGAAGGCTTTTGAGGGTTCCTGATATTCTTTGGCTTTTTAAAAGTCTTAAGTGGTAGTTATGTGGTTATATTTGCTTTATGAAAACTCTTTGAATTGTACATGAGTGATTTGTGTACGTTCTGATAAGAATGTTACAGTTCAATAAGTTTTTTTAAAGATAGTGGGAGGACATAATTAGAGTCCGTTTAACAGTTTTTGGGCCTTTTTTTTTTTTTACCCTTATGAAGTGACATTGCTGTCCCTAAAGACAGAAGTCCACCCACCATGCATTTACACATGGAATAGGCTTGGCACATCAGAATTAGGTTATTCAGGTTTTCCTTGGTTTACCAGAAAAGTTGTCACCTGGAGCTTTCTGTTTCCATTATTCACTGTGCAATAAATGATACACCAGAAAAGTGCACTGCAGTTTTTAGGAATTATTTTGTAGAAACAGGCACTTAGTAACAAAATCTGAACTCCTTTGTAATAGACTTTTTAAACTAGCATGGGCACTATAGTGTTCATGTAAAACCAGCTGGTTTCACTGAAATGCGTCTGCATGCAACACCTGCTTTCAAATTAGAGATTGGATCTTCGTTAGTCAAGATGTATAGATCAGAATTAGAACCAGAATTTAAAATCAGGTCTGGTGACTCCCAAGATTTTTTTGCGGGGGAGGGGTGCTGTGCTCTTTGTTATCTTAAAAATTTCTCTCAAATCCTTTTTGGAACAAGAATACCATAAGTAGTTATTCAGAAGTTATGTGGTGCAGGTTTCCCAGCAGGTTGAGAATTATGAAATAGTTTACAGTGAGTAGAAAAGCCAAAAATTTTTTTTCTGTAGTTTCCTTATTTTATTATCCTATTCTGTCTTTAGTTTTCTCATTCCTGGATACTAATATGAGAAGTATATGTAGGACTTGACAGTTACAAAGGTAAAGGAGCTGTTAGTTTAGAAAAAAATGCAAACAACTCACCTAAAGGGAAATAAAGTCAGTAAACAATAGGAAATACCTTTGAGATGAAAAATTTATATTTGACCCAAGTTAGCATACCATTTTACAACTAATAAAGTAGTAAATGTTAAAAGGTTTGTCCCTTTTTGGGGGGGAAATAATCTGGCGGCTTCTGTTACAGCAGCAAGTGTTACCTTGTCTGTACCCATTTGTATTATTAGGAAGATGTTTAATCACAGAAGAATCTGCTATCATCGATGAAAGTAGATTACAAGATAGGTGCACTGACTGCAACTACATAAAAATACAAAGTTACCTAAAAGCCAACCACAGGTAGAGTTCTGTTTCTAGATTGAGGGATTACTAATATTCTTAGTAACTTTATTTTTTTTGTAGTTTGTTAGAAAAAACTGTAATTTCAATTTTTGGTAAGTTAAGCATTTTGCCATGAATGTGATTTTGCTTATTTGGTTCCTCCATTACAATTTCAAAGTCTTAATGTAAAAGGAGATGAAAGTGAATGTGGTTGCCGCTGTGTTCCCAAATGATTGCACAGTGCTGGGCACGCGCTTGTGACTGAGTTGTCACATGGGTTTGCAATGCATTTCCCATTGCTTGTCAGTTTACACACATAGGGGTTTCTTTGTTTTAGATTTGTGCTATTTTGTGTGTACCTACTATATTTTTGATCAAGTTATATAATGAATGTGGTACTTTATAAAATGGATTGTCCTCTCTCAATTCTGAGCAAGAGAGCCTGCAAGGTCTTCTAGCCCTTCTAACACCAGGGCAGATGTATAGAATATGTCTGGACTCGAATCCATAAAACTTGGCATTTACAGTGCACTAAGTATGTGTTGAATGGAGCCAGAAGATCAACTTTTGAATCCTCTCTATGCCATTTAAATAGTGGTGTGTGACTTTGGACAGTTTTCCTGCGTTATCTTTTTGAGCCTCACTATTCTCAGCTGTAAAATGGGGAAAATGTCTAATATTGAGAATTGTTACAAAGATTAAGTTAGTTTAAATGAGTTTTTTTAATCTAGGGCTATGTAACAAGTTAGTGGCTGAAAACAGCAAACACTTACTATCTGAGTTTCTGTGGGCCAGGAAAGAGCAGCGTGGCTAGGTGGTCCTGGCCTGGGTCTGCAGTCACAGGGTCTGCCAGGGCTTCAGTCAGCTTAAGGCTCAAGGGGAGTTGTAGCCACTTCCCAGCTCACTCATGTGGCAGGCCTTAGTTCCTTGCCAGTGGGCTTCCCATGACATGGCAGCTGGGATCCCTCAGAGAGAGTATCCTAGGAGGAAGGCCACAGTCGTTTTTAACTTAGTATTGGGAATGACATCTCATCGCTTCTGATGTATTCCGTTCGTTGGGAATGAGTCATTGAGCCCAGCCCACGCCTCAGGTGAGGGGGTTACACAAAGGCCAGAGGCAGGGAGTATTGGGGGCTACGTTGGAGGTGGCCCACCATAATGAGAAAGCAGACAGTGTTTGCCCAGCAAACAGTGGCATCCCACTTTCTAAATAATTTTATTCTTTGAAGTAATTTTAAGTCTTTAAGATCTAATAAAAACCTAACAACCATTTGGGCAAACAGGATTTTGAATCTTAATGAGAATGGACTATAAGAGGATGACCAAAAATTAAATTTCCTCAGTTTCAGAGGCCACTGTATGGTTTCGTTCTTCACTTTTAGTATGGTTTCATGAAAAGAATTGAGGTTGTCACCGAGAGAATATGTAACTTCTGTTGTTATAAACTGAGGACATTGGTATATGTTCTGGATTTTCAACTACTTCAGTATGAGATTTTATTTATATAATCTGTTATGATTTATATATGTTAGCATATGTGGTTTATATATGTTAGCACATGCGGGGTGGTGGCTAAAGAATTTGTGCAGTTTAGAACTGTGATGTCCTTTGGAAGTACCAATTCGGTTTACTTGATATATACCAGGTTATCTTTTACCATTAATGTAGCTCTTGATTTGCATCAGGTGTTTGATGTAGCTTAGCTTTGAATTCTGTTAAAAAGCATTTTGTTGTATGCCTTTAATATACTAGGTGCTAGAGTAAATGAAATTTTATAGCTCACAGTCTCTACTTTTGAGTTCACAATCTGTTGTTGGAGTAAAAGAGAAGTTGAAATGTACAGGTATCCTGTTTGGGCAGAACTGCCAGTCAAAGTTGATTAAATTAAGTTATAGCATGTAATTAAAAATATTGTACACCTTAAGGGAAAAAAATGGCTGGTTAAGGAAGGATTGCCAGGATACACAGTTAAGTGCAAATGGCAAGTGTACAAAATAAGTGTAATATTTGGAGGGGGTGCAGGTGCTGTGGGAGTGTGAAGGAGGGAGCTGCATGTGTGTGTACACGTACAGCTATGGACAGTTTGGGGAAGGCTCTGTGAGAAGTTGCTGATGGTGGTTACTTCTAGAGAAAAAGATGGGTTCTTGTGTAGGAGGAAGTTGGTTCTCTTTTCATCGCATGCCTTTTTTTGAATGCACATATTATTGTTGTTTAAAAAATACCCAGTCTATGAACATTGTGCTTTAAGAAATATGTCTAATAATCTATGCATATATCCATGGTTTACTTACATAGACTGCCTGAACACTGAAGTGGACAGATTTGCAGAAAAGCTGGATTTGTAGAGTCAAGTCTGTTTTCAAATTCCTCACTGGCTGAGGCTCATGTTTCTTTTTTATTTACAGGAAGACCAAATTTTGAGGAAGGTGGACCAACATCAGTGGGAAGAAAGCATGAATTTATACGATCAGAAAGTGACAATTGGCGTATTTTTAGAGAGGAACAAAATGGAGAAGATGAAGATGGAGGATGGCGACTAGCCGGATCACGAAGGGATGGAGAGCGGTGGCGGCCTCACAGTCCTGGTAAGGATTCTGTTGAGGCTTTGGTGGAAATCGTTAGGGAATAAGTGGAAAAGATAAACTGTTGTTTTCTTTTAAATGAGGAGTCGTTATTTATGTCATCACACTCAGTGTTAATTACTACAAAAAATTTCAACGTAAAAATTTCCAGACCTATTCAATTTATTAAATCACTTTTATTTTTCTGGGGCAAATAGTGTGGTTTCACAGGAGGCGCCTGCCCTTAACTGCACAATGGAGGAAAGGTTTCATTTGGTTTTGTCTAACTCTTACAAAGTCTTTTTTCATCACGCTTTCAAACTTATAAGTGTATAATTACACGCTTATTTAGGGACATGCGGTCCACCTAAAATATTTTTTCTTCCCCCCTGGCATAAGAAAGGATTTATTCTTTCCATTTTTTTTTTGTCCTGAAAATGTGATTAATGCTTCTTTGAAGAATAAACTTTAAACCCAGGTCAAAAACATAATCACAAGTTCATTCTTTTGTACCTCTAAGTTTTAAAAAAAAGGAGTGAGAATAGTAGCGATTAGTGGTTTTGTAAGTTCCTCTGTTTGACTCTTTAAGAATGCTTCCAGCTGTTCTCTCCTGACATTAGATATGCTGGTAACTGAAGACACTGGTGCTTTGTGTCAAAGTTCATCCCCTGCCAAAGTGCTGATTCCACGCCTCATGATAATCAGATGCCACTGTAGTTTGAATCATAGGGTCATGCAGAACTGAAGCATACAAAGAGTGTGTACATGTCTTTTGAATTTCATGTGCATAATATTTTATCTATCAACCGTATGCCAAGGGAGGAAGGGAGCTTACCTTTAATAGAGGGTATTATAATAATGTAAACTGTTTTCATTTACTTTTTAAAGTCAAGTTAGTAGCAAAACCACCAGCCCTGGTTGGAATAAACATTCTAACAGGCATTTAGAGGTAGAAACTTTGTGAAATCAGTCTTTGGATAAAGTTAGGATGCTTTGCCCCAACTCCTGGTGACTGACTCTTGGGCGAGTTTTCTGTCATTAGTGGGCATTGTTTACATCACAGTTTTCTAGGCAATTCTCATCAATCTGTGTCCTGGGCAACCAGATGTTATCGTTCTCTTCAAGGCATAATGGCATTTTGTGCTGAGCTTGCCTGTAAGCAGAGGGTTTGTAGACTGTGTTCCCAACAAGCATTCAGTGAGAATGGACAGGATCTGGGCCGAGCGAGAAGAAAAAATCCAGCTGATCAAAAACAAACAAGGTGAATGTTTTGGAAGATGAACAGTGTTTGTAAGCCCAAATGTCTGATGTTGATTCTCTTAAAGGAGTTGAACAAAGTAAAATTTTAGTGTTATATTCTACCATCAGACCTCCTTAACCAACAACTTAGATTTTGGGTATATATTGTCTTTTTCTAAGTCTGTCTCCTAATATTTGACTTCCATGTCAGTTTTGCCATCGATTTGATAATTTTCCAAAATTTTTTATTTATACATATTTTAAAAGATAGTTTAGGGCATATAGAGATATATGGGGCTGAAAAACACTGTAAATATGCATTTTAAAAAATGAATACTGTCGCCCTGGCTGGTGTGGCTCAGTGGATTGAGTGCTGGCCTGCAAACCAAAGGGTTGCCAGTTCAATTCCCAGCCAGGGCACATGCCTGGGTTGCGGGCCAGGTCCCCAGTAGGGGGTGTTCGAGAGGCAACCACACATTGATGTTTCTCTCCCTCACTTTCTCCCTCCCTTCCCCTCTCTCTGAAAAGAAATAAAGTCTTTAAAAAAAAAAATGAATACCACCTACTCTTTCAACCCAGCATATTAAAAGTTGGGTCTGATTTGATCAGTTGTTTTTAAGTTACTCTGAACATTTCTTAGATTTCAGTTAATCTTTTATTAGGATTTGTTTACAATTTTAAATATAATGATTTTGACTGATTTTATCTTTTGAAAATAATATCAAACTAGTTCTAATGTAAGGTCTTTAAAGCATTGGTCAGTCTTAATAAGCTATAGATATGTCATATCTGCTACATTTACTTTCATGAATAAATTTTTTTACTGTTGGTAAGACAACAAAAATACGGAATCTAGTTTTATTAATGAAAGGGTGCATAGCTGGGTATGTCTAGAGATGAGTGTGTTAGGACTGCTAAGCACCCGCTCTGGGAGCTGAACTTAGGGCACTCAGCAAGAGGGAGCCAAGAGCCAGCAGCCTAGAAGGTTAGATGCCTTTACAGGTAGTTTAGAGATGACTGTAGACAGAGCACTCTGGGGTTCAGCATTTGATTATGAATACTTTTGAGTAATGACTCTAGGTTTATGTTCAAGCAATCTGGGTATAAAATTCCTTTGTTTTCATAGACAGTAATAAATAGTGTTTTGTTGTTGTAAGTGGTAAGGGTGGGAGATGTGGAAATAATGTTTTCCTTACTGTTTTGTGAGTGGCTTATACGATGCTGTCTGTATTTGGCATTTTAACGTTTTGCCCTTTGGTTTTTAGTTTAAGTTTTAGATTGCTAGTTTTAGCAAATTGAGCCTCAGTAGTAAGAATACTTTGCTTTGGTCTCATTTCTTTGTGTACCTCCCACAGAGAAAGCAGTCAAGGATAGAAAATTCTAATATGTTAAAACCTGCTGCTGCTGCTTCTTTTTTTTTTTTTTTTTTTTTAATTAACTCTCTCAGACTCAGGCTTCTCAGATTTTACCAAGTTTCCCATTCTTTTTTAGAAAAAAAGTACTTTAACCTAGGATCTTCTCATCTTAGGCAGTCTCTTTCCACCGGACAGTGGATATAATAGCATGCTAGGGTGGATTTAGGAATGTCCCTGGGGTGTTATACGGAAATAACTCCCTAGGAGAGAGCGGGAAGGGGAGTAATAAGCTTGTTACTGTGGGAAAAGCAGTAGAGGGTGCAGAATTGAGTTCCAGTTCTACTTTGCCATTTGCAAGTTACTTCTGTCAGAAGTTTTGTTTTTTAAGTTATAAAATTAGGATAATGGGCTGTGTAGAATCTCTGCCATCTCTCAGTACTGTAATTCCATGACTTTCTGGGAATCAGAATCACAAATGGGATCTTGCCTCTTAGCAGTTAGGCATCATGATTCTGATAGAAAGTAACACAGGGAGCTGGTCTTATCCATAAAGAATGGTATTTTCAGAAGAAAAAAGAAAATGCTTTGAAGACTTGCCAGAAGGAAGGCACCGACTTCAGTATGGAAAGATAGTCAGGGCTAAGTCTGGGCTAGGAGTAGGCTAATTAGCATTTCAGTTAGATGCCTAAAGCTTATTCAAAGTATATACTTTGAATAAAGTGCCCTTTAAAAGTGATTTGTTTTCAATGTGTCTTTAAAAGCCTTAGAGTCTGTTGTGGCTCAGTACTTAACGAAGATAACCACTTCAATGGTGTACAGGTGCCAGCCTCTGAGCTTCACGTAATTGGGCTAGTTTTCTGTGTAGTGGGTTGATCCATTTGAATTTGCTTTTCGTCGTAGTTTTCTCCTTTATATCCTGTCCATCATTTTCTTTTTCCAATGCTGTCACAAAGCTTTTCTAAGGTCTGTGTCCTCCTCCTGACCCCAGATGGCCCTCGTTCTGCAGGCTGGAGGGAGCACATGGAACGGCGGCGCAGGTTTGAGTTTGATTTTCGAGATCGGGATGATGAGCGGGGCTACCGAAGAGTGCGCACGGGCAGTGGCAGCATCGAGGATGACAGGGACAGCTTGCCCGAGTGGTGCTTAGAGGATGCTGAGGAGGAAATGGGCACATTTGACTCTTCTGGAGCGTTCCTCTCTCTAAAGGTAAGAAGTGGATTTTAAACGTCATGACAGGCACTGACCTCCCAAATCCAAATTACTGTTAACCTTTGGCTTTTTTTTCCCCTACAGAAAGTACAAAAAGAGCCTATTCCAGAAGAGCAGGAGATGGACTTCCGACCTGTGGAGGAAGGGGAGGGATGCTCTGACTCGGAGTGTAGCCATAATGAAGAAGCCAAAGAACCTGATAAGACAAATAAGAAAGAAGGAGAAAAGATGGATAGAATAGGAGTTGGTACGGTGCAATTTTGTCTTTGCCTTTTTTTCCTGTCGAACCAAAATTTTCCTAAATTGTTAATTAAAGATTACTTCATGTTACAGAAGCTAGTGAGGAAACACCTCAAACCTTAACATCATCTGCTAGACCAGGTACTCCTTCAGACCATCTGCCTCAAGAAGCACCACAGTTTGAGAGGAAAGAGGAGCCCCAAACTGAGCAAACGGAAAAAGCTGAAGAGGAGAGTAGGATGGAAAATAGTTTGCCAACCAAAGTGCCCAGCAGAGGGGACGGTATGTATATATGAGAGTTTTCAAGCTAAAGCAGGGTTCCGCTGGGGCCGTGATCACTGACTGATAAGATAGGCTTCTGTTTACACCTCCTAGAACTGCCTCTAAGGGTACATCATTAGAAAAGGTTATTTTACTGGTAAACTAGTCAGACTTTGCTTCCCGTATGTGTGTCCACCCCAGAATTCAACAGAACAGAGTCAGAGGCAGCAAGGTGGAGCTCAGGAGTCTCACTTCCTAGGATGCTACGGCTTACCCACCCTAGGATCAGTCAAGCAAACTGGGTCTGTGATCCTCTGCAGTAGTTTGATTTTCACATCAGACACGAACCTTCTTCCTTCCTGTGCCCAGGGGACACACCAAAATGCCGCTGTTCAAGAGAGGCCGCGAAGAACGTGGATGAATCCGTGGAATTCCCATCACCTTTGCTGTACTATAAGCTTAAAGTGTATTTCCTTCTCCAGGGCTGCTCTGTTGATTTTAAACTGCTCATGTACCTTACTAGGCAATATCGATGTTTATTTCCATGTTTCTTAGACATTTAAGAAATGACGCTGTAAGGCCTGGTGTTGAAGGGTTGATTCATTCACTGTAACAGTTTATACCTTTTAACGTGGCCTGCGACACCTCACGTGGTTGGGCTGCCACCCCTCTCCGTGCATTTGCAGCACCAGCCTCTCTCCCCTCATTCTCTCCCCTCGCCTCCCAGTGTGGTCGGTCCTGAAACGTGCCTGGTTCTCTGGCCTCTGTGTCTTGTTGGCACGCTGTTCTCCGCTCCTGACACCCTCTCCCGCCCCACGTTTCCAGGCTCGGTCAGGTGTCTTGTTTCTTACACAGCATTTCCAAAATAGCGACCTAATGCTATAAAAGTCTGCTTATCTTTTTTTGCCCAATAAACTAATATTTTGAGGTGTTGAACCAAGGATTTTTTTTTCTTTTTAGTGTCTAGAATGAAGGTGAATGAATGAATTCAGCAAGTATTTGAATTTCTACTGCATATATCAGGCACTATGAGATTTGCACATTTTGAAATTTTAGGATGGTGTCAAAATGTGTATTTTTGAGAAATCTATCTCAAAATACATGTGTATTTTTGAGATAGATGTGCATTAAAGATTAAAACTCTGGATTTAGGGGCTAAAGCATGTGTATATCAGTAATCCAGGGCAAAAAGGAACTGTGTGAATTTATGATTGGCAGACTCCTGGAGTGCTTCAGGAAGTAAGTGTCTTTGAGTTTGTCTTGGAATAATAAGTAGAATGTGGAGGTGAGCAGCTGGATGAATTGGGAGAGGCCATTCTGGTACTAGGCTGCAGTGGAAGCTGAAGTGAGCAGGTGGGACTGATTGGGCATGGGCAGGAATCAGCTGTTCTTATTTAGATGAAGCATGAGGTGTGAATGGAGAATGGTGGGAAGCATAGTTGGAATGTAGATTTGACCCCTGTATGTAGGGGTGGGTTGTTGTAATGACAGCTTGGTGCATGTGGCCTGCTGGGCTCCCAAGTAGTCATTGTGATGGAGGCAGTGCACCTGTAAAGGGAGGTGGTGGCAGATGAGATGTCAGAGTGGTCATCTCATCTGCCACCACTAGTCATTGACGTGGTCATTGACTTGCGTAGTCATTGCTTACATATCAGGGCGAAGGAAGGGGAAGAGTCAGAGGTGAGTGAAGTGCCTGGAGAAGGTTATGCTTCCATTAGTAGAAAAAGAGTAGTAGAAGTTGAGGAGCACATTGGGAAGGGGAGGGAATAGTCAGTCTTGAAAATTGATTCTGAGGCACTGATGAGAAATCAGGTAGAGATGGCCAGAGAGCTGTTGTGAGTAAGGGACTAAAGATGAGAAGAGGCTGGGGCCAGAGAGCGAATGAAAATGTAGCATTTACATGCACTTGTTAGGGGTGAAAAGAAAAGTGACTGAGAACAGAACCTTGGGTGATTCTGATTTTTAGATCGGTGAGAGGAGCCAGGAAAAAAGTCTTCAAAGGCAAGTGTAGGGTGCAGGAAAATGAAGGAAGGAGAATGTTTCCAGTGTGGAAAAGGGTAGATAATTCAGGTGCTACTTCAGAGGTTGGAGGATGAGGGCAGTATTGGATTTGGGGACTTTGGGTCACTGCTTATCTTTGGGAGAAGAGCTTCACTGGCAGGTGGGAGTGGAAGGCACAGTGTAGCAGGTGTGGATGGTGGTGAAGTGGACACAGCATGTGTAGACTGTTCTTTTGAAAAGTTTTGTGTGGGAGGAAGTAAGAGGAACAGGAGTTTAGAGAAGCTGTCTGTAATTGAACAAGCAAGGTTTCACAGGGAAACTGTGATTGCATCTAATTAGTTTGCCCCCCTTTCCTTCCTACGAGGATGCGTAGTGGGAGGCAGAAATAGGAACCAACACGGAACCTGTTTACAGTCTTTATTCTCGTAGAGAAGAACCTGCACTGTACAGGTAGACTCAGGTATTCTTCATTATCCTGCAAAATGTAATGTATTATTTATATTAATTATGACTTGAAATGGTACTCATCCAGATAATTACAGATATTTTTAGTAAAGGTTTTGGTGATGAGATATGCCATCTCTGAGAAGATTTGCAGTGCTTTGTTAACTGTCTCTGCTATTCGGAGACATGATGTAAAGAAGGGGTGAGGCTGACCCCTTTTGTTTTCAAGAGTAGACCCATAACTGTTGGGTAGATGCTCTGGTGACACAGGTAGCACCATAGAAGACCCTTCCACAAAACTGTTAATCCTTCTATTTTGCCACTCTGCGGAGGTGCTTCCGTCACCAGGGAGAAGTCCTGCACTTCTGCAGAAGTAGCTGCAGTGTTCCTGACATAGCTCACATTGCTGCCCAGCCCAGTTAGCAGGCTGCTCAGCTTGACAACACAGACTTCTCCCTCATGAGGTTCCCTGTGTTGAAAGGGTTTTCATCTGTGTCCATCTTTTTCCCTTCTAGAAATGGTTTCTGACGTCCAGCAGCCGCTGTCTCAGATTCCTTCAGATACAGCCTCTCCCCTCCTCATGCTCCCACCTCCTCTTCCCAGTCCTAGTCCTGCCCTCCGGCCTGTTGAAGTGCCGGGCGCAGGTGCCCCTGGTATGGGCAGTGTCTCCGCGGAGCCAGATGATGAAGAGGGCCTCAAACATTTGGAGCAGGTAAAAAATCATGCAGTTCTTTTTTACCCTCTCAAACTGCCACAAAAATTGGAAAGCATTGAATGAATATTCGAAAACAGGACATTTGTGCTCCAGATTTTATGTACTGGAAAGGTTGTTTGTATGTCTAATATTTATTTGTATGAGTAATTGTCTTTTAAATCAGTTCATGCTTATAAGTTTCTGCTATGTAGTAGTTATTATGTCAGGTTCTTTTTTCTCTTCTGAGGTTGCCTTTAGCTGTTTGCTTTTCTTTTTTCTTTTTTCTTTGGAAATTAATGGAATGCCAAAAATGGCTAAAACAAGCAGCTGTGGATAGGTAATGTGTGTGTCTGTGTATTTTGCCTAAAGTGTAACAGAAAACAGTTGAACTCCCAGGATATTAGCATCTTATTCACGTTCTAGATTTTCCTAAGATTGTATATACTGTTGTTTATGTGCAAAGTAAATGATAGCTTGCTTTGTAAAGAAGAAATTTTCTTCAGGGTGGGAAGGGCTGAGTAAAAGAAGGAAGGGGGCAGTGTCTTAGTATAGCTTGCAAAAGATTTTATTGGCAATTGTATTCAGTGAGCCTTTTGTTCTGTTAACACACATGTTTTTACAGGTTTAGTTTATACAATTTAGGATTTGACCAGTGGCTTACCAATTTTAGAAATTACTCTTACTAGTTTGTTGATTAGAAGCCTGGGCTTTGATCCATCCCAGTTTGTGTTGTAATTTTAGTTCAGTTTGCTTAATAATTTTCCCTGCTCTGTAACGGGGATGGTGCCTGTTCTGTGGCGTTGTTGGGAAAATTAAATCACCACCTGCTGTGTTCCTCGCATGTCTTTCACAGATCAAATAGTCCCCAAAAGGCAGGCGTATTTATGTGTACAAGTGTTAATTTAGGATCATATGTTTCCATTTTTTGTTTTTCTGTTAGCAAGCTGAGAAGATGGTAGCTTATCTCCAAGACAGTGCACTGGATGATGAGAGACTGGCGTCAAAACTGCAAGAGCACAGAGCTAAGGGAGTCTCAGTTCCATCGATGCATGAAGCCATGCAGAAGTGGTATTACAAAGATCCTCAGGGAGAAATTCAAGGTAGGCTGTTCTGTTCTGCTCTAAGGGCAGAGGTGTCTGTCATTACCTCCAGGTTCTGTAAGGTGGTAATTAGTGTTAATTTTCATAGTCGGGCAAAAGAGTCAATGCTATAGGCTTTATATATACATAGAAGGCATCTTTATAGGCTCCTCCCATATGACTGTACGGTTTCAGTGTGGGGCGGGGACTCCAGTGAAAAGAATTTGAATATAGGGTACAATATCATGCTAATATGATAGTGATGTAAGCAAGATTCCTAAGAACCCCCTCATTCTGGCATCCCAGCTGCTTAGCTATGCAGGTGTACTTACCTCCTGCATACTTCAGTCTTCTTTCCATAAGCCAGTGGTGGCAGCAATCTTGGAAGACTGTGCTTTAATGTTTTACTAAAGTGGAGTTGATATAAATGATAAAAGAAACTATTAAAGGGGCCTGAGAAGAGTTAGTACCATGTTATAAATTAATTTCTTAAAACATTTGTATGGCACATAAGTTAAGTTAGAATGGGGAGAGAAGGTCATTTGTTGATTTCTTCATTTCTGCTTTCGAAATCTTTGCTAATAACCTGAAATTGGTTGTTGAATGTCTTAGTTTTAGTTTCATGACAGTGTTTAACCAAGTGACCTCTCTTCAGTGTGATGACTCCTTTTCCTCTCTCAGCCCCCTTACCCTCCTTCATTCTTCACAGCATCTGTCTCTACCTGGCACTGTATGTATTTGTTCATGATCCATAAAATGTACATAAGAGCAGGGTTTTCATTAAAGTACATACAGATGTGTGTTTTAATTAAATTTACTTAGAGAATAATTGTTGCTTCACATGCACTTGTTAGAAATAATACAGATTCCACATATCCATTACCCAGTTTCCTCCAGGGATAACCTCTTGCAAACGTGTAGTACAATATCACAACCAGAATATTGACATAGTCAAGATTCAGAGTGTTTCCATCTCAACAGGGACCCCTCAAGTTGCCCTTTTATAGACCAGTCATTCCCCTCCCATCCACTCCCCCTTCTCTTCCTTAACCCCTGGCAACCACTGATCTGTTCCCCATTTCTGTATTTTGTCATTATGTGGCTCTGGCTGCTGTGGCTCGGTTGGGTGTCATTCTGCAAACTGTTAAGGTTGGTGGTTTAATTCCAGGTCAGGGTACGTGCCTGGGCTGCGGATTCAGTCCCCAGGTGGGACATGTGCAGGAGGCAACCTGTTGATATTTCTCTTCCTTTCCCCCTTCTCCTCTCTCTAGAATTAATAGAGAAAAAAAATTCAGGAGAGTAGCCTGAATATTTAAAGAATGTTATATAAATTGAATCATACAGTATGTTATCTTTTGGGGCTGGTATTTTTACTCAGCATGAGTCTCTGGAGATTCATTCAAGTTGTTTCATATATCAATAGTTTGTTTTTTTTTAATTTAGTATTTCACAATACAGACATACCATGGTTTAACTTCACTCATAAACAGCATCTGGTGTGTTCCCAGATTTTGGCTATTATAATAAAGGTATGAAACGTTCATGGATAGGTTTTTATGTGAACGTAGTTTTAGTCTTCTGAGATAAGTATGTTTACAAGTACAATTGCTGGGTTGTATGCTGATTATTATTATTTTTTAAAGAAATCACTAAACTGGTTTCCAGAAGGGCTGTACTATTTTATATTCCCACCAGCAATCTGTTAATGATCCAGATTTTCTGTACGCATTACCAGGTTTTATTATTTTGTTGCTATTTTTAATTTTGCCATTCTGACAAGTGTGTCATATCCCATTGTAGTTTTTAATTGCATTTTCCTAATGGCTGAAGATATTGAACACCTTTTTATGTGCCTTTTACCTATTTATACTCTTCATTAAAATCTCTTCTTTTTTTCTTAAGATTGTATTTATTTTTAGAGAAAGCGGAAGAGAAAGACAGGGAGAGAAACATCAATGTGTGGTTGCCTCTACGTGTAGCCCCTACTGGGGACCTGGCCTGCAACCCAGGCATGTGCCCTGACTGGGAATCAAACCAGTGACCATTTGGTTCTCAGGCCTTCACTCAATCCACTGAGCTACATCAGCCAGGGCTCTTCATGTTTTTTTGCCTAGGTTCTAATTGAGTTGTTTTTTATTTTTGAGAGTTCTTTATATAGTCTAGACACTAGTCCTTTGTTAAATATGTGGATTGCAAATGCTTTTTCCTAATCAGTATCTTTATCCTCAACAGCCTTTTGCAGAGCAAAAGTTTTAAATTTTAATGAAGTCCATTGATTAGTTTTATTAATGGATTGTGGTTTTGGTATTAGGTCTAAGAACTCTTTGCTTTTGCCTAGCTTCAGATCCCAACATTTTTTTTTCATACCTTTTCCCAATTTATATTTTTGTTGAAAAGGTTGTCTTTCCTCCTTTGATGGCTTTTGCAACTTTGTGAAAATGCCCTTGAGTATATTTGTGTTGGTCTGTTTCTGGGTTCACTTATTATGTTCCATTAATCTCTGTGTTTCTCTCTCCACAATACCACCACCTTGATTACTGTGGCTACGTAAGTCTTGAAATTGGGTAGACGGATTTCTCCTGGTTTATTTTTCTTTTCAAAGAAGTTTTTAGCTTGTCTAGTTCCTTTGCCTTTTCATATAAATTTTATTGTATTTTATTTTTATTATTTTTTAGAGGTTAGCATTTTTTTTAACTAATTTTTTAAGATTTTATTTATTTATCTTTAGAGGGGAAGGGAAGGAGAGAGGGAGAGAAATATGGTTGCCCCTTGTGCATTCCCTGCTGGGAACTGTCCTGCAACCCAGGCATGTGCCCTGACTAGGACATATAAATTTTAGAGTAATCTTGTCTGTATTTGCCAAAAATCTTGCTGAGATTTTAATAGGAATTATATTAAACCTCTGTACTGTTTAGAAGAGAATCAACATCTTTGCCATGTTGAGTCTTCTAATCAATGAATTTGCTATGTCTCTTGAATTATTTTGATATTTGATTTCTTTTATCAGCTCTGTAGTTTTCAGCATAGATTCTGTACATGTTTTATTAGATTTATACCTAAGTATTTGATTTTTTTGGAGCAGTTATAAATTTTTGGTATTCCAGTGTCTGTGTTTTCATTGCTCCTAAATAGAATAGAATTCTGGATGTTTATCTTTACTCTGTGACCTTGCTGCACTCATTCATTAGTCCTAGGAGTTATTTTTTACTATTGTTAGATTCCATAGGATTTTCTGCATAGATATTTGTCATCTGCAAATAAGGACAGTTTTATTTTTCATTTCTAATTCATATGCCTTTTACTTTTGTTGCACTGCTGTACCATATATTCCAAAACCGTTGAGTGAGAGGAGTGAGAGCAGGCGTACTGGCCCTGTCTTTCCTGGGTTTCTGTCTTAGGGGCAGCACATTCAGTCTTTAATAATTGGGTTCAGTGTTAGCTGCTGGGTGTTCGTAGATGCTATCAAGTTGAAGTTGAAGTACCCAATTTTTTTGGCAGTTCTTATCATGATTTGGTGTTGGATTTTGTCAAATGCTTTTCCGACATCTGTTGATTGATCATGTGATTTTTCTTTCTCAGATAGTTAATATGGTAGATTGCATTGATCGAATCTGTTTTGCATCCTTGGAGTAAACTCTATCTGGTCATGATGTGTGCTCTTTTCATGTATTGCTCAATCCTGTTGGATGATACTTTGTCAAGGATTTTTTGATCTGTGTTAATAAGAGATACTGCTTTGTAGGTTATGGGTTTTTTTTTTTTGTTTTTTTGGGTTTTTTTTTACACTCTTATTTCCTGGTTTTGGTATCAGTGTAATATTAGTGTCCTAAAGGGAATGGAGAATTATGTCCTCTTGTATTTTCTGGAAAAGGTTGTTTAGAATTGATGTTAATGCTTCTTTAAATGTTTGACAGAATTCTCCAGGGAAATTGTCTGGAGACTTTTTCGAGAATCTAAGAATTTACAAATTCAGTATCCTTAATAGTTACAGGGCTATTTAATTATCTATTTAATATGGGTGAAATGGGTTAGTTTTGTGGGTTTTTTATATATTTTAGTGATTATGCTATTACATTTGTCCCATTTCTCCCCCATCATTCCCCTCTACCCTGCACACCCCCTACCACCCACATTTCCCCCTTTAGTTCATGTCCATGTGTCATAAGTTCTTTAACTTCTACATTTCCCACACTGTTCTTGCCCTCCCCCTATTTTCTACCCACCGTCTATGCTACTTATTCTCTGTACCTTTTCCCCTCTCTCCTCCTCCCACTCCCCTGTTGCTAACCCTCCATGTGATCTCCATTTCTGGGTTTCTGCTCCTGTTCTATTGTTTGCTTATTTGCTTTTGTTTGAGGTATGGTTGTTAATACCTGTAAGTTTGCTGTCTTTTTACTGTTCATATTTTTTATCTTCTTTTTCTTAGATAAGACCCTTTAACATTTCATATAATAAGGGCTTGGTGATGATGAACTCCTTTAACTTGACCTTATCTAAGAAGCACTTTATCTTCCTTTCCATTCTAAATGACAGCTTTGCTGGATAGAGCAATCTTGGATGTAGGTCTTTTATTTTCATGACTTGGAATACCTCTTTCCAGCCCCTTCTTGCCTGTAAGATCTCTTTTGAGAAATGAGCTGACAGTCTGATGGGAACTCCTTTGTAGGTGACTGTCCCCTTATCCCTTGCTGCTTCTAGAATTCTCTCCTTCATTTTAATCTTGGCTAATGTAATGATGATGTGCCTTGGTGTGTTCCTCCTCGGGTCCAACTTCTTTGGGACTCTCTGAGCTTCCTGGACTTCCTGGAAGTCTATTTCCTTTGCCAGATTAGGGAAGTTCTCCTT